>JBBJLR010107313.1:0-23206 GCA_037577145.1 Brachypetersius gabonensis | reverse complement strand
TCACCTTTTGAATGGAATTACTGAAATAAATCAACTTTGTCATGATATTCTAATTTTATGACCAGCACCTGTACACACACCTTCGAGCACTATCCTGTCCTCCTCTTGTTCAGTCCTCTCAACATCTCCTGCCCGTATGTCCACCACGGGGCTCAGATAATTTAGCTGCACTGCTCACTCACTTTGGAATACACTCCCACTCGATATCTGAACCACAACATTGCCCATGTTTAGATCTCTACTCAACAATCATCTGTTCAGTTTAGCCTACCACATGACTTTCTCACACTTCACACCACTCTTATGTATTTCAATATCATTTGTATGTAGATTTCTTTTGTATGTATGTTTTGAGAGCTGTGAAAAGTCATGACAAATAAAATGTATATTTTCCATCTTTGCTTATCTCTTCACTCAAGTGTAGGTGTTTTGATTTAAGTATGGGGGCCTTATTTAAAAAGTGCACTCTTTGGGGACAAAGCACATTTTTTGGGAATTTCCAGCCAAGCTACAAAAACCAAGGTTGCATGCTATTAGACCATACATTGGGCTGAGGGAGATTGAAAATTATGTTGTGTGTCTAACTAAATAAATGTTTTATTTACTTTAATAGGAGTGTATTTCTACTATGTCAATCAGTATTTCTACCATTTCATTCATCGTCACACCATGGCTGGAAAATGTGTTGCAGAACCTATTCCTCAATTACCATCACTTAACATGTGATCATTAGAAAGGGGTAATCATATGGAAAAATAATTTTAATAAGAGTGTCCTAAAAATAGGATATATGTTTTTAAAAGTCTAACTCGATATTCAGTATAGAAACATGTCTACAGCACGGTCACAAGAACTTCAAACAGGCATTCTGCTATTTAGGCTACTGGAAGACAGTTTTGAACTGGAACTGCATGTTACAAATGCATTCATGAAAAAATATGTTAAGCCTCAAGCTAACACTCAATCCAGTGGGCTTATGGACCAACCAAGAGATTTTTGCACAGCCATGGTCACAACAGACTTGAAGAATGGGCTCAATATCTGATGAATATGCCCACAGTTCATTAGGCATGAAAATATTCATGCATTCTGGGAGATCAGCCTCCACTGTTTAAATGTAACTACTGCCAGGTGAATGGCTTTGTAAAGCCAATGAGTGGGAAGTGGCTCATGTACAGCTGCAGGGAGTTGTTCACCACCTAAAATAAATAACCTCTTCACTCCACAATTCCAGCCAACAAACTGAATGTGATTAACCACGAGAACATCCCAAACAGAACTTTATGTGCTGTCTGCTCTGTTGTAGTTGGCCCTCATATTGTAGAGCACTTAAAACCTAATGAAACTCAAAGTTCGACAAATTACAGTTGCTACAAAATTGTCTTACACAGTACTTGTACAACATACAGGTCTGATTTCTTGGCTATGTTCTGTGAGGTCCCTCGGTCAAAGTCACCAGGGAGCTAGAGCTAATTCACCTTTGTCCACAAAAAAAAGCATTGGCCTATTGATCACTAACCAACTTGGCATGGACTCTCAACCTTCGAAAGTACTCTGTGATATCGGTCACTAAAACAGTACGAACACATAATTTACGTTCTGAGGCGGGACCTGCGTTAATCAGACAAGTTTGTCCATTGCCTTATTTGAGATCTGGGGAATTCTGGGGTCTCAAACCATTCCTGATAAATTTTGCATTGGGGCACAGCACATTATCCTGCTGAAAGAGGCCACTGGGGAATATTGTTGCCAAGAAGGATTTTACTGGGCCTGAAACAGTGTTTAGGTAAGTGATAAAGTAACACATGAATGCCAGGATCCAAGGTCTACCCAGCATTGCACTGCCACCACTGGCTTGGCTCGCCTCCCCCTCATCCTCCCCTCATAGTTCCTAAGTTTCTTGTCCACATGACTGAGGGTGGTTGCAGAAAGTGAGAGATCCGTTGATCTGTTGGGCGATTAGCGAACTAGGTCTCTGTAATGAGGACTTCAAGTCTCTCAAAAACCTTTTGACTACTGAGGTCAGTGCAAAAGGCCAGTAATCATTCAGTTTGCAGAACAATAGGGAATTTTTATAAAAGCACAGAGACCACAAACTGTAGGAGATGACACTGGTCAGTGCAACAAGCACCCAGAGATGCTGCTTTTCTGACACTGACCTGCTGCAGTGCCTTTCACACATAGGTATCCATTAGTAGTGAAATAGCACACAGTGTGAACAGCACGAAATACAACCTCCGCTTTTAACCAATTCACCAAGTGAAGCAGGGGGCAGCCAGGAACACAGCGCCCAGGGACAGTACCTTGCTCAGGGTGCCTAGCGGTTTTGGGAATCGAACCTGGACTTTCTGATCACAGGGCGAATGCCCTAATCACTAGGCTACCAGCTGCCCTTGTGTAGGCTATAGCACTGACTTGCCACTTGGCTAACATTAGACGATTAGCCTTAAAACAAGTGCAGAACAGAAAGTTCATTGCCAAATGCAGAGTTGATGCTCATAGCCACACTCCAAGGATGTGCACACTCTATGCCGCATTCAGTCTTCTCCTGTGACATTTTAGAAGGTTGGTGAAAAAGCACGGGATTCCTTTTTACAGAATCTGTCCAGATCATGTCAGGGGCTTGAGATGGTCATTGCAAAAGCTTGATTCTGTGGTCAGCTAACTGTTTTTGTGTTGATTTGGACATATGCTTTGTGTCGCTGAGTTGCTGGAAGAGCTTTACATTCTTTATATTTCTTTCTGGTATTTCATGTCCATGATGCCATGTACCATAACAAGGTTTCCATCACAGAACCTCCACCACATTTTACAGTTGGGATGAGATTCTTTTAATTAAAGCCATCTTTCTCTTCACGTCAAACCCATCTTGAACGTTTATTGCCAAAAAAAACTAAAAATTTTGTTTCTTCAGACCATAGAACATGGTTCCAGTCTAAGTAGTAATAAACTGCAGGTGCATTTTACCCAAAAAGGGTAACGTTCCTAACAATCTGTTGGTCTGATGGTGGTTTTGGGGACTTGTTACCCCCAAGATATCACTTTGTCCTGTCATTTGCCAAGAGTGAATTTTTCTGGCCACTAACCATCCTCTTCACTGTAGATGGGGCAAAATAATTGGGTCCTCTTCCAGGCAAAGTTGTAACAGTTTATGTCCACTTTTTAATTATTGCTCTAGCTGTAGAAATGGGCATTTTCATGCAAGCAACAATTTTTAAACAACCATTCACACACTTATGAATGTCTACACACTTCTCTCTTATTTGGTTTGTGTGTTGCTTTTGTCTTTCCCATGTTGATTGATGAATCTGGGAAATCTGGCCTCCGTGTTACCTCACATTTGTACCCCAGTTAATCAGGACGTCATTAATTATATCTGGAAAGTTATTACATGCGCCATTCAACTCAAACTTACAATGTAAGTGGGAAACATGCTTCAGTTATATTATGTTCACTGAAATTTCCAAGGGTGCCAATAATTGTGTGTATTTGTTGAAAATTATTTGTTGAGGAATTTGGGTTTTTTTTATTAGTTGAAATAAAATGAATTTATTTCAACTAAAGGTTGAACTTTTTTCAGTGTGCGATTAAGCTATTTTGCTAAGGGGTGCATTTTTTTCTAACCCCGTTTTCTAATCTTAAGGGGTGCCAACAATTGTGAAGGGCATTGTACGTGACTCCATGTGCTCCCAGTACTGGCGCTTATGCCCTTTACTATTAGCTGTACATTATATGACGCAGCTTTGTAAGGATTCATACTCCTGGTGGCGAGTCCTGCATTATCTGCAATGGTACAGGTGTTTACCACGTCACGTGTAGTTCCATCAACCCAGTTTCTGGTTAGCAAGTCATTGCAGTTGCTGTTGGGATGTCATTAGCAAGCATGGTAACAAAAACATCCCAAAACTTCATGTCATCTGCACATGTGTGGAACATGTCCCAGTATTGTGTGGCTTATGTCTGAGCAGACCAGCACTGTACCCGCCTTGTGACCCAAGCCTGACAAAACTTGTTTATTCCAGGAAAATCTCAGTGCATCAGTCCCTCTAGTTTCTGAGGTCAGAGTAAATTATAGAATGTTGCACTTCCTCACATCCCATTGAAAAGTCATTCTTGCTCTGTCCATGAGTGAATGCTGGGTAGAATGCTTTGTCAGTTTATTATGGACTCGTGTGGGACCTGCAGTTTTTTTTCCCTCATTGCCATGGGGTCTCATGACCATGTCCTTTGTTCTCAGTTGAACTGGATTTCCACTGTCCCAATGTGTTACACTGGCATAAGCCAATACATCTTTTACTGTATGTTTGCATGAAAGATGGTAAAAAGTAAATAAAAGTCATGGAGTGATCATGGAGGTATCTGAACAAAGCACAGCCATACTAGAAGTCTAGCTTGCCAAGCATATCGTTCATCTCACTGAATACCATGGCCATCAATATGGTTCTCCACATGCTGCTAAAGCTGCCTCCACATTTCTGGGAAGGCTTTCCGCTAGATTATGGAACGTTACATGGGGTTTACTTCAAACCAGACAATTCCATTGTTTTTTGTGGTGAACTGAAGTTCAAATTCATGCCAAAGGACTTACATGGGGTTAAGGTCAGGTCTCATGGAGAGTTGGAGTGTGAGCCCAAGTCTAAAACTTTGTCCAAATGGACAGAGAAACCTAGATAAGCAAGCATGGGAGTAGGAACACATACAGGAACAAAGCCAAGGTCACAGCTAGCAGATGGACGAAAGCTGGAAATTAACCAAGGTAGTGAAATTAGAGAAGGTGAGAAAGTATGTGAATGCATAAGGAAGACAACTTTTGCAAAGGCTCAGACCTAGAGACAGAATGTACTGACAAGCTCATGATGTTCTGAAAAACTGTGTGTCCTTCCTTGAACAGAACCATCCTGTCGTCCAAGTGCATGCAAGCTATGAGCCAGTGCACAGTGTATGAACCAGTAAGAAATCACCATAGCCATAAGCAGCCAATTTTGCAGACATTAAATGTATGCATACACTCCTATATAATCTCTGCAAAACTACTGGGGGAATCGTCTCTAACGATTTCTAACTCGTGGTTCTACTGCCACTGTAGTCTGTCTCAGTGGCAGAAAAGACTAGATTGGAAAAAGACCAAATGTTCTCTACTTCTCCACAATGGTTGAATCATGGTCATTGCCAACATTTAGGACCACATTCCTGTATTTTCTATTTGATCTCATAACATACCTATACCAACAACTGCTCTGCAGCTCTGACCATTTCAAACATGTAACTGATTCACAGAAACACCACATACAGTGACAGCATAGTAGGTAAATGTTATAAATGAGGTCACGTAAATAAGCATGAGGACATCGACTCAGTATTTCCCTCATTGAGGCAAATGATTCATCCAGCTTTGTTTCCTTATCTTTTCCATCTCATCTCGTGATAACATTTGTTTTCCTCTCAATGCAAGTCAATAATGCATTTTCTGCATGCCCAGTTTTCTTGTAGCCATTTAAGGGGAATAACAGCTATTCCTGCACAAAAATACGTCTAGTCACAACCCAGATGTTCCAAACTAGGACTACATGACCTGTGCCTCTATTCCAACTAATTCTTGTCCAGGCATCAAATAATGATGCCAATATAAATGCAACATTTCTCAGGATATTCGTGTCAGTGTATTAATTATATTTAAGTGACTGTAATGTGTCAATCTGCTTTGTGTAGTGTGTTCCCCCTACATCGAAAAGAACACTGATTGCACGAGATGAAGGTACTGTGAGGATTACCGTGATTTCGAAAGATGTTCAGTGGCTCCTGGTTGTATACTGTTAGCCACAGGCAAGCATGTCTCACATATAGACGCAAGGACCCATGGACTAAGACTAAAATATCTGTGCCATGTTGCAGAATGATCAAACATTCTGAATAGCACAAAAAATTCCACACTGTAGTGGCTGTTAGACGGCATGGTCTGGTATTCTGGTTTAAAAACAAACGTTTCAGTGCCCAAAAAACACAGTACTTACCAGTCACAGGTTCTTTCTCTGCAGTTTCCAGGTAGTTACACAGTTCATTGCAAGCAGATGGGTCCTGGGGCACTGTTACAGGTCATTTGAGAATCAAAGGAAGAAAACGAGGATGAAGATGTAAGATAACTTGTGATTATTATCTAAACAACTGTGCCACTGACCCTATACTACCTTACAAAATAAATACACATCAGTTAAATGACATTTAAGTGCATTTTAGAGCTCTGTTATGCAACTGATGTTCAGTTTTCTTTGCTGCTCTACTTTAAAATGTCTCTCATACAAAGAATAATTCACTACAAAATATTTTAAGTATTAAAAACCCCCAAAAGGTTCTTTTATACAATGTTCATATTGTACTCATTAAGTTTATCTACACAAGAACACTAAGAGTGAAACCTAAAGTCTTTGCTGAATCATTATCCAAGTCAAAAACGTAGTAAAATCAAACAGGACAGAATTCGTGTTAAATGAGGTCTAAATAACAATGAACACACCTGTTTTATCCTCACTCGTGTCATCAGGGGGCTGCCTCAGTTTTTGAAGAGTTTCCAACATTTCCCCTGAATTTTGTGGCAGTTCTCTTTGTTGTCGATCAAAGCTTGAAACATGAGGTTTTGCTGTCGAGTGGAATTCTTTGGTCTCTGTTGGGTTGTGTTGAAGAGGGATTTCTTGGTTGACTGGTCCCATGTCCATCTCCTTTGGTTCAGGCTGCTGTGTGTTTAGTGATGCTTTAGAAAGATGTGAGAGTGTTGTACAGTCTGCTGAACCTGCTTCGGCCACCTCAGGTATGAAGGGCAAATTGGCACCATTTGTGGTTTTCAGAGGTTCAGTGCATTTTGGTAAGACACCTGGGGACTTTAAATTAATGTTGGGTGTGGATATTTCCATGGGTGTTGGATCAAGATTCCTCTGTTCGGTGTCTGATGACACAGAGGTGCTTCTTTGTTCAGTCCCTTGTGAGGAATCTTCCTTGTTCAAGCTGGATTCTGCTTAAAATGTATGCACAACCAGAAGTCAGTAATCCACATTTCACTGAAAAGTGTGGGGCAAATGCACCTCATGATTTAAGCTACAGAATCAGCCTGGTTCTTGACGATAAAAATTTCAGCATCCTACACACATCACACCTAAAATCACTGTGACTGGTGCCACTGCTGGATACCCAAGAACCAGTCATGAATGTATTGTAAGGATTACAGTGAGTTCGAAAGATGTTCAGTGGCTCCTTGTAATCTTTACAAAGATGTTTTTGTAAAGATTTCATAGACACTCTATCCTTGGAAATTCTTTCATAAAATATACACCAACATTACAAAATATTTGCATACATCCACAGGTTAAGGTGAAATAGAAGCGGTCTGTGCTTTAGTTAGCACCGAAAGATTTTTGTGCATTAAAAAGCACCATCTAGTTTTGTGAAAAATACAATAGGCTTACCTCAAACATGGTTGTTGCCAGGACATATGGTCACAACGAGAGACTTTCTGGACTAGTGTACAAAATTAATGTAAAAAAAAAAACAAAACCAAAAAACACAGTACTTACCAGTTACAGGTTCTTTTTCTGCAGTTTCCAGGTAGTTACACATTTCACTGCAAGCAGGTGGGTCCTGGGGCACTGTTACAGGTCATTTGAGAATCAAAGGAAGAAAATGAGGATGATGAAATTCAGCTATAAATTATTGAACAGAAGATAAAACTTATTATCCTAGCAACTGTGCCACTGCCCCTATACAATCTTACAAAATTAATATACACCAGTTAAATGACATTTAGGTACACTTTATATCTCCGTTATGCTATTGATGTTCATTCTTCTTTGCTGCCTTTGTATGAGAGACATTCTAAAGTAGAATTTTACTTGTAAAGACTATTTCACTCCAATATTTTAAGTATTAAAAAAACCCCAAAAGGTTCTTTTATACAATGTTCATATTGTGCTCAGTGTTCTTGTGTAGATAAACTTAAGAGTGAAACCTAAAGTCTTTGATTTTATTACGTTGTTGACTTGTATAATGATTGAACAAACAGGACAGAATGTGTTAAGAGGTTTTAATAACAATGAACACACCTGTTTTATCCTCACTCGTGTCATCAGGGGGCTGCCTCAGTTTTTGAGTTTCCAACATTTCCCCTAAATTTTGTGGCAGTTCTCTTTGTTGTCGATCAAAGCTTGAAACATGAGGTTTTGCTGTAGAGTGGAATTCTTTGATCTCTGGGTTGTGGTGAAGAGGGATTTCTTGGTTGACTGGTTCCATGTCCATCTCCTTGTGTTCAGGCTGCTGTGTGTTTAGTGATGCTTTAGAAAGAAGTGAGTGTGTTGTACAGTCTGCTGAACCTGCTTCCATAGGTGTTGGATCAAGACTCTGAGATGACACAGAGGTGCTTCTTTGTTCAGTCCCTTGTGAGAAATCTTCCTTGTTCAAGCTGGATTCTGCTTAAAATGTATGCACAACAGTCAGTAACACACATTTCACTGAAAAGTGTGGGGCAGGTATGTCACATGATTTAAGCTACAGAATCAGCCTTGTAACTGACAATCTACTTTTCAACATCCTATACACATCACACCTAAAATCACTGAGACTGTATCTTGGGCATCCAGCAGTGGCAACAGTCGGCATTCTTCTTTGATTTAAGCTCTTAGACTACCTTGTATAAGGAAAAAGGTGCAAATAATTCACACCTAATCTGGCTCCTGGAACAAGAGGTGGCTTCAGTTCTCCTAGTCCTTTTTTCCTAAAAAACAGCTGCAGTGTATCCAAAGCTGCAAAGGAGCAAAATACTGGATAATTAGATTTTGTCCCTAAATATTAATATAATGCTTACTGACAGTATGACAAAAACAAATACCAAAAGCAAAAGTTCCAAAAACAAGAAACCCTGGAATCGAACAAGGCTGAAAAAAGAGAAATCACTAGACACTAGATAAATGCCAAAGTGTAAATCAACAAAAACAGTATGATACAGAAACAAAAACCTGTGAAAAGATCATGATAATGTTAAGAGAATGCCAAGGACTTGGTGTGCTCCTGTTTGTGTGGTCCCCAAAAGATGTTACATATGAAAATGACATATGAAAAGCCAAGTCTAGATCACAAAAACAGGTTCAAGGCTCAGATTAGATCAGATACTCATTAAGCATGAAGACGTTCAGCCCATTATATAGTTCATCAACTCATGATAGAGTTGAAAGAATAGTTCATTAACTTACCGGCCTTAAAATGTTTTGAGTAAAGTTCATAAAACTTTCCAAAGTCTAGTTCCACTTCCTAAAGACAAAGACAGGATTCACATTAAGCACTCCCAATACTGCCTTTTCGCCACAACATGGTCTTTGAACAAATGTATTTGAACAAATAGCTAAATCTCACATTAATTTTCTATGCAGTGCTAGCATACATCAAGTCTGAACTTGGTCTTAGTCATGTGGTCAATTCTCAAGTCTTAAAGTTCACTAGTATTTATGATATGCTCATTTGTAGATCATCATCATAATCAAAAAAGTCCCAGGACCACCTAGAACTACAGTATGACATGCTGCTGCTCTAGATAAAACTTTGTGCTTGATTCACACAGACCTGAAGCTAGGCTTACATTATGTTTTCTATGGTTCAGCAGTTTCAGGCATCATCGTGGTTTTCATTCCTGTATCTAGTAGTAGTCTATTCTAGTCTCTTTCAAAAAACGGCAATGCTTGTTCGTACCAAGACCTATGAGTGAGGAACATAAATTTAAGAGTGCAGCAGAAACTGTTTCCTGTGATCGACCGTGTAGTGCTGCTACCCACTGTCTAACACATTTCAGCAATGAGGTCAGCAATTCTATAAAAAAAAGTGACCAAGTTCTGTCATGGAAAATTGGAGAAACAGCTTCAAGGGCCGGTGGAGGATCCCCTCACCAGCTAGAACCGAGCTGGGTATTTATAGGCATAAGAAAGCATTGATCCATCCCACCTTACAATAAGTTACGACATCCTTATTTGGATAATTATATCCCCACCTTCCCATGTGGCATCCAATAAGCAAGAGATCAGTATTTAGCCCTCATGAATGGTCATGTGCTTCACAGGCCCTGCACACCCATATTTAATTCATATACATGTTTGTTAACCACCCGTTTTAAGAAGGTACACAATAACTTGATTACGCCTGCTCAAGTGCAGATGTTTTCTGTGCAAAGTTTGGGGGGCTTCTTCAGAGGGGTATCCTCTGAGAACAGAATTCACACTTTGTATGCTGATTGGCATGTACCCTTGGCTTTTTGAGATGGGCTGGAAAGTCCCAAAGGCTGAAAGGAGATTTAGCTTCTTCCACTAAATAAATGTTTTATTAACTTTAAAGGCAGTGAAGTACCACATTAATCATTTTTAAGACACAAATCTTCAGCTGTTCTTGGTAGGCAGTTCAGTGAATAAAGGATAACAAAACTGACATGTGTGTTCATACCTGCAAAGCATCATTAGGATTGAGTGCTTCTGCCTGTTGGGCCAAGTCTATAATCAGTGTCTTCTGCTCTTCATCATCTTTGCTCAAGGAACCAGGATGGGCCACATTCTAAATGATAAATGATTTTGATTAACGGATCACTCCATCACAGGCTCTTCATACACAAAAATATGTCTGAAGGTTTAGAATACTCACAAGGTAGTTGAACACATGAGTAGAGCTCAAAACGTGGGCAGTGGCACGCATTTCAGAAAGATTCCTTTCACAAAGCAAGCACAGGTAAGCACATTTTGGATATGGCTGTGTTGTACTGTACTTCACCATGAGCTGCAGACCTGGTTTTAGAGTGAGAGATTTAGAATTAGCATTATTAATTAAATTTCCACAATTCTTGACTACAATTATGTCAGTCTTATCATCTGAAACTTGATTATGAATTCCTAAACAAAAATACATTTCTCTACTTGCAAGGTTTGTTCTACCTATAGAAGTCTATAAACATACCTTAAACACTTGTACCTCAGTTATATACAGGCCACATGATATCTGTAACTGTCTGTTTTACATTGAAGTCCAAATGACTAGTTTACAGTATAACAAGCATTAGTACAGTTCACCTTAACTGTGTCATCACGCCCCATTGTTTGGTACCTCAGTTAAAGCACTCACCGAGTAGCGGAGACATCCTCTCACTACTTTTGGCATATGACTGCAGTGTCACTCGCTTTGTAACTATGGACACAGAAAACCATCAAGACAATGATTTTGAATATATAGACTGATTTATTGTACTTTACTGATATGTTTTTCCCCCACCAAGTCATTTTTTGTTGCAAAAAATTACTTAAATCTGTTCTTTCTGCTTTGTCCTTCTATATTATTACTTTGAGAAGTAATTTAGCATTCAGAAAGTCAGTGAGGGATCAAATTAAAATAGACACCAACCTTCAAAACATTTGTTCAGCTTTGAATAGTGTTGCTCAAATGTTGCCATGACTAAGGACACGGAGAGTAAGAGAGACAAAGACTAAATTAGCAAAAAAAAACAAAAACATTTTCTCTTTTAGATTGAACTCAGATGTCTCCTGCTTACTTTTCTCATAAGATAGGCTTTCAAACTTCCTCCACAGGTGGTCTGGAATCTCGCATACCTGAAGAGTAGACAGTATGAACGCATGTTTACCTAAATGTGTACACAGTATCTTTGTATGTTTATATACTTACCCGAAGTACCTTCTTCTCCTTTCCCTGCTTCATTTCTTCTTCTTGTGCAAACTCTGTGATTTGGTTCCAAGCACCAAGAAACACAAGATCTGGTTGTGTGTGCGCCTAAAAACAATAGAAATAGTTCTTTTTTTTGTAACGTTGGCTTAAAAATTGAGAAGTAAAATTTGCCTTAGTGCAATAAAAAAAACAATATTTCTCTCTATATATAGATATATATAAGTTAAAGAGCTTACGAAGACACTGAAGTAGTGCTGAGCAGAGGTGAGGTGGGTAGAGACAGACGTTGAGATGCTGAGCTCACAGGCATGGCACAGGTAGATTGGTGGGCCTGAATTCTGACCCAGTCTGTTAACAAGCACTGTTATCAGCTGCAAACCTGGTAAACAAACAAAATGTGACCATAATGTACAAATGTCTCTGAACCATTCAACCGCATGAATATTACCTTGTATTATCTTCGTTTCAAAGTATAGCACATTAAACTATAAATAAGCATCTTCCTATAATGAAGTAAAGTGGCCCCTTACAGTGTCATGAAGATTTGGAGTCTGGAATTAAACAAAGTCAAAAAAGTGAAGCAAGCTGTTTATTTGAAGAATCTCAGCAGTCGCTGTCCAGTGAGAGCAGTTTCAAAAAGCTCATCCAGCATAGTTTATATACATTATAATAATTAATACCTCCATCATAATTTGCATTGATCCTGCTTATTTGGTGGCTTTACACCAATAAATTCTAATTTCAACAAGATTAGCATATTTCTATTCCCCTTTTCCACCAAAAGTAAAAGGCCTTAAGAACTATAATTTTGGACAGGAGTTCCATAATTGTACAGATTCTCCATGACCATTACATGGACAGGTCCAGAAGTTCCAAGACATGTAACATGTTGAGATGGTCCTGTAAATTTAGTTCTCACTTTTAAATGTTTTGTGAACCTCTATGATCTCCAGTGGCTACTTGAATTATTGCTAGGCACCTTCTGATCATGTGTGTACTGTGTGAAGCTTCAGTAGTGTACAGATTACAGCCCTGCCTCGCCAAACCCCCATTCCCAAAGGGATGCTGGCTAGTATCCTTTAGAGCAGTGGTTCCCAACCTGTGTCCAAGACAAGCCGGGCGCCCCCAACCCCAACTCCTACCCCCATAGAGGCACAAAAATAGTGAAGTCATTAATTACACACTTTTGTTTGCAAAATATAAACAGTGGTTGTAGGTTTTTATACTCTTATACACACACCCTTTTACATTTCTCAGACATTGGGATTGTACGAATTTAATGTTTATGAATATAATTTCGGTAACATCAGTGCAGACAAAATTGTGCGCCCCCCTCAGGGGGGCCCGGACCCCAGGTTGGGAACCACTGCTTTAGAGCACCACGCAGTTTGAGGGTATGTACATAGACACAATGTGCATGAGAAAGGTATGTTATGTGCACAAGAAAGATATTGTATGCAAGTGCATCAGATTCAAGCTGAGTGGAATGAAATCACATGCCCAAGTGCATTGACACGGCATTGAAATGAACAGGATTTGTACTATAAAAGTCACATGTAAACACCACAGCACACAGAGTAAACAATGTGAATACTTTCATTTAACTCATTCACCAAGTGAAGCAGGGGGCTCCCATCGATGAGAGGTATTCATTCATTATATTCAAACATCTCACCTACTACTGGGGGTGGTGCATTCATCCTGTGGCGAGACCATAGATATGTGTACAATTTAATCTCAGGAATGGGTCCTAACCAGAGTCACCAAAAACAGGACAAAAAAAAACAACCAAACAATAGACCCACATGTGAGAAGTTACAAGCAGTTGTGTTTAATCCATTTGTGAAGTATTTTTTCAGTAGAATGTGTGTGTCTTTCATGTTACTGAATGAAATACATACCACTGTACAAGCCTACAGAGAAAGACAGATACAGGGGAGTCAGAGAAAGGGACAAAGAAAGCACAATTTCAAGCACAACTAAACCACACTAACTCCGATTTCACACCATCTCTGAAGTCAAAATCTTTCAGGTCTCATTAGGGCTGCAACTATCGAATATTTTTGGAATCGAGTATTCTGTCGATTTTTTCATCGATTAATCGGATAAATCATACTTGTGTTTTTAAACAACTATATCAATAGTGGGTTATGCAACACGAAAGGCCACCAAGATTTTTTTGTAAAATATAAAATGCTATTTAATATTTTATTTTTATTATTATTATTTCTATTATTATAATTGTGCTCCTGAGTTTAAATGTTGCTGATCAATTTGAATTAATTATTTATTGATTATATTTTTTTTAGCATTAAATAGTCAACTTTTTTATTAATTTTTAGGCAAATTGATGCACTTTAAGACTTTTCTGCTACACACTAAAAAACAATATTGCAGCCTTATTTTTTCTGGTTGGCAAAATTTGGCACATTTTCCATCCACTAGCGGGAGCGGGCGGGAGCCGTCAGAAATTCCTCAGGAGCGGGTTAAAAAAATAGTTCCGCAGGGCTTTAATTCATGTCCCCTGCTCTGAGCTGTGTGCTCTTCTTTGGTGCAAAAAAAAACTGACTCCCTGCGGCAAAAATAGCATGTTCCCCAGGTCACACGCGCTCCCTGAAGGTGGACTTTGGCGACGAATTAAACAAAGTCTTTTTTGTAATCGAATCATTCGAGTTACTCGAATAATCGTTTCAGCCCTAGGTCCCATTATACCCAAATTACCCTCTTCCTCATTTCTATTTTTTACAATTATTACATGAATGCTTTGTTTAAAATAAAAAACAAATCTACTAGTGCCTCCTAAACATCAGACATCAGGAAAATATGAGAAAGTTGTGGATGACACAAAAGCAAAATGAATATTATTCGGAGTCCTTCGGCTAGTACTTGATACAATTAAAACAATCAAAATAAAAAATAGTTTTTCCAGGAATGGCAAAAGTGACAATAAATTCACATTACCTGATCCAAACAGCTCACAGAGTTTCTAGGGGTTGGGGGGGAAACAACAACAAAAAAAAAATCATTAAAATCGCATGAGAGTCTAACATTAGCATATTAGCATCTGCACAAAACCACAGGCAAGCAGCTACTCCCCAAACAGCCCCCCCCCCCCCAAAAAAAAAAAAACGCATTCAAACCCACATGTTGGTGTTCACTTCCTGTAATATGCTTCTTGTAGCTTTTTATGAATGAAAATGTTTGGCCACACTCCTGCAGAAAGAAAAATAAAATAACTGAAAACTGAAGCATCACTTCAAGGACATTGCATGGAGGTACTATGGCCAAACTTTGGATTAACTTCAATTTTGTGGCAGCCACTAGCACTTTAGCCAATATTTAAAATTCTACACATCAAGAGAGGTTGAATTCACAAATCAGTGGTGCACTGATACACATGTATTTTTAACCAAAACACAAGAGAAGATGAAACACTTTCGTACTTACAACACAAAAAATGAACTGACCATTGTCTCGGCTTTCAGCAGCAGAATCTACTTGTTGGAAAACAACACAGATGTTCATGTTGAGGACAGAAGACTGAGGACGGATATCTCTATCTTTTGGAACTATAAATATTGCTTTAAATTGCGTGGAGATTATCCAAACATCACTAGACAGGAACTACTTTGTGATAACTTACATCATGCTCTTGGGACGGCCAAACCCTAACATGTTGTGTAGGGATAAGAACCAAGGGCAATGCACACAGGCCAGCAGCCAGCCTGTAACCCCACACCCTTTGCACTTTAGCCCCCAAGGCATTGAGAGGTTGTCCGTCTCAACCAAATAGTTAATAAAGCTCCCACACTGAAGCCCAGTCAAATTTACAAACTGTTAAACAGCAATAACGACAGATAACAGAACCCATGTCGCATCCTTAAACATACCAGCTGAGATGGTCAAATACATATAAATTATAAAACAGACCAACAGAAACCCATTACAATAATCTTATTTGGTCACAACCACACTCTCGTCACATATCTTTTTTTTTAAATAGATCATTGGCCAAGAAATCCTTTTTAGTTCATGATCTGATCATTGAGAAAAAAAAACAACTGCATTGTATGATTTGTTGAGACCTGACTAAACAGCACTACTCTTGTACCACTTAGAGCTGAATTTTCTGTATGAAATATGCTAAAAGTTTATAATTCACTACCACCACTAAAACTGTTGCGGTACAGAGTGAGAAAGAATCCATCCATCCATGAATCCTTTGTCTCAAGTCTAGCTTTGCGAGACAAACCACATTCGCTATACCTGCTTCCTGTTCGGCAATGCTGTATGTGGTCTTCACAGAGGGTTTGTGGGTATCTGGAGCACATGCTGCAGAACACAGAGACAAGATTTAAAGCCATACACAAGACAAGAGTGATTAATCAATGAAAGTAGTGTATGGGGCTTACAGATTTGGTCTCCTGGTACAACTTCAGCTTTGAATTCACTTTGGTTTCTTTCTCGTCTTATTTGCTGCAACTTGTTCAGAGCTAAAGAAACAGAGTTAGGCTCAATTTAAATACTCCAATTAGTTATATAGGCAATCTTTTCACGTTGATACACAAGAATAAAATATTTCACATTTTATTTAAATAAAGCACTGTCGAGAAATCCAGATAAAGGAAAGAAAAAGTCCTGTTTGGATGTAGGTCCTGGCTGAAGGGCTCAGAACAGAACCATTTCATCTATGCCTGTTTGGGCATTCACTGAACCTGAGGCCGGACGCCACAATGTGTGAAAAGTTACAACAAACTTGACATGGCTCACGGTTACAGACATTTCTTATTCTCTTCACCCAGAGACCTCTTCCTCAGCAGGCAGAACTTTTATTCTTGCAAGTAGGAGCGGTGGAGAGTTGGTGCTTCCAGCGCTCACTGATCATCTTATCCCTTATATACAGCTTTGACGGACATCTTACACAACATAATTACACAAAGAGAATAATAATTCTTCCAACACCTCACTCATGATCGATATGTACACCTTTCTCTTTGTAATCAGTGAACAATTAACTATTCACTACCTACTGCCTCATCATATATCTGTGTTGCACTGAACTCTGGGTGACCTATTTTGTAATCTTGGGAGGATTTCTCTCATTTTTGTCTACAGATGGCTGCAGAAAGGATGTGGGAAAGACCTGGCATGGGTTGTCAGGATGTAGCGTGTGTAAGGGGGAAAATGTAAATCAGGAAATTTACGACAGTCCCTCACGCAAGCCTACTTAGATAATGTGTATGATGTTTTTAAAGTAAAAAAAGGTCTTCTGCAGAGACTAGTTTTTCAGAGAGGCCCTTTAGAACCTCTGGACTGCCCTGGGTGATGAAAAACGCACCCCTTCTGCAGATGTCAAATAAAGTCTTTGTTTGAAGTGAAGAACCAGTCAGTTTGCTGATTTTCCACCACGTGTTAGAGAAAATAGTTAGTTGCTGCTCGTTTTAAACTTAAAGTAACCTGCACTGCAATAGGCTAAGCTTACACAAATGATCTCAGTTAAACCTTATACAAGTGATATGTTGCGCTTCACATAAGATGCTCCTCATAAGACTATAAGACCATTTAAGCATATAGGTTTTCAGCCTGACGTTTTCAGTTCCATGTCTAGTTTCAAAAAAGTATTTAAGCTGTGAAGAGCTGAGATTTTGAGAAACATCTGAGACGGTCGCAGTGCATTCTCCCTGCAGAAATAAAGATAGCTTTGCAGACTTGTCTGCCCCTATGACTTGTTTCCTTGCTGCAAATTTTGAATCCGTCTCATGGTGAGCTTTTTTTTTTTTTTTTACAAGAGTCCTTTGGAATTTTTCTAACAACAGAAAGAACAGGAGTGTCTCTCCTCTTGTATTGCACAACAGCCCATCCAGTTGGGGCCCAGCATCTATTTTAGCATCTATGGTTTCACTTCTGTATTTTCATAAACATACACTTCTGTATTTTGTGTCCTTCTACCCAAACATACATACCTGCACCATAGGTTCATTTTGGGTCACATTACAACATGAACCCTGGGGAGACCACCAGCAGGCAAATTCATGTAACACTCTAAAGATAAGAAGCGCCATCAGATCCATCTTTACTTGTAGCATGCAGCCTTATTGCTGCTGCTCCAACTCATTCACTTCCCTAAAACTCACTCCATTTTCTTTCCTTAGGTATGACAAACCATCACATTTACTAAAGAAATCGAACAAATGCATGTACAACATACTATGTAGAATCTGAAGATTGTGAGTAATCTCACACTTACTTTCATGTTTTTCATACATGTGGCTGGCAGCCTATAGACGCAAGACAGTTCACTAGCCTGTCTTGAACTCATGAAACACAAACACTGAGCCGACTTTTGCATGATCACATTCAGTCATGATGTTTGAGCTGAAAACCTTGCAGGACGAGGGAGGCAAGGACACAAATCTACCAAGCCAGACGGTGACCGTGAAAAACATCTGCAAGGCCAAATAAGATGAAACTGGTTTGTGTTGGCCTCACCTAACAGTAACTAAGGGAAAAAACAGGAAACCTGGCCAAAAGTAACTTGACGGCTCTATATAATCCATGTAAGCAGAGATGGCCTTTGGTCAGACCTGCAGAGAGCTATTCTGCCCTCTGATCGAAGTTTGACTCACCATTTATGTAGCTGGAAGACAAAATGTCTTCAAAAGCTGGCAGATCCAGATGAAAAACCTAACAGAGAAAACAGAGTTTAAGACTGCAAGTGCATTTAAGAGAACAGGTAAGTGTTACCAAGACTTCATGCTGGTACCGTAAAAAAAGATTTCTCTAGTTGATGACCAGGTTTCATGTCAATCTGAGAAATTGAATATTTAAGAATTAATGAGCATCAGACTCATAAGCAAATAAAAAGTATCTTGTAATGTTCATTGAAGACTAAGGGGCAGTTCATATATGGAGCCTGAAAACGCTAGGCGCATCGCTTTCTCCTTCTTTCCAAAAGCGCTCGGGCGCCTGCGCTCCAGAAGTGTCTGTCGTTGCTAAGCAACCATCAGCCACGCTCTATTAATTTCAGCAATGGATTTCCACCGCTACACGATTTATTTATGCAGAAAAGAAAAAACGCTGTAGTGTTTGGGTGCACCCCATTCTTCAAAAATGTAAAAAAACACAGGGAATTTCACCAGCTGAGCCAGGAGCTCCGCCTTGACAACAGGAGGTTCAAAGCCTATTTCAGACTTCACAAGGAACAGCTGGATTATATTTTTGGAAAAGTTTGTGGGCTTGACAAATCATAAAGTTCAGGAAATCCCTGGACCACAATGAGCTGCTCCTCCGTGTTTCTGCTGAGGCAGCAGCGTAACGGAAAAGGCAAGAAAGCTAATTAGTTGAATCTTGTCACATGACCAGTCTACATTTGAAATAATGGAAAAGTAGGCGTGGTTTTCTAAACTCTCCAGTCCCGGCTAACAGAGTTAGCACTAGCGCTAGCTCTGTTAACACCGAGAGAATATGCTGTGGGCTTCGGAATGCTCAGAGACTTTTAAGATTCGCTTTCCCTCCATCCCCACTGTGTGTGTGTGTGTGTGTGTGTGTGTGTGTGTATCCGTGCATATTTGTGTTTAGATGGGGTAGACCGAACACTTGCCCACTTCGATGCTTTGATTCTATTGGTCGTGCGAAAATGCATCACGGCGCCCCGCGATCAAAGTTCAATAAATTTCAACTCTGACCGCGGTGCACGCACAAGGCCGCTGTAGATGGAAATTTTGGAGTTCGGAACAAAGTGAAACCAGGCTTCTGAGTTCAGAAATTTTAGACATTTATTGACAGTCAATACTTCGCCAGCGATCTGTGAAGGCCTTGAACGAAGGTTTACAGACTCATACATTTTAACTCTCCTGCCCACCCCCACTCACATCTTCCCCTCATGTCATTTGAAACATGCCCCCACCCTCACATCTGGTTTCCATCAGGGCCCCTTAAGACAGTACCCTGGTCATGGATAGGCCCCTTTTCATCCACCTGAGACAAGAGTTTCCTCACCCTCCCCCAACTATGGGCCCCAACACGGACATATATGGGTTAAATAAGAAGCGTAACGTAGAATTAGGAGGGAATTAAAAACCTCCGTCTACACCGCCGAGTTGGGTTTCAGAGCAAAGCGCAGCGAATGCCGCGTTCGCTCTGAAAGACGCTTTAATTATTTATCAGATATAAGGATAAACATTGTGTAATGCAGGAAACTGGGGACATGAGTAACAGGCTAAAATGTGCTGGAAATGTGCACAAACGTTTATCAAATGTTGCATCATCTTCAATTCCTAAATGTATTGTGAACGGTTTCCCAAAAGGTATTGTATCGTATTACCTGTACTTCTGTAGGGCATTTTTTCTGTGCCTGATTGGCCAGGTACAGCATCTTCTTGTGGAAATTGTGTGAGTAGTAAGTGTAACTACTCTTAGCTTTCAGTGTTGAAGGGTGAGCTGCTTGCTGAAATACATAAGCAACAAGAAGGGGGTGGGATGGCACACAACGGTTTACCATCTTTACTGCAAAAGATTAATGCCATGACACCAACAAATACGCACCATGTAGCTGTAAATATGGTCAAAGCTGATGCAATGGGAGATGCCCTCTATGCATAGAAGTTTCTTCTTGCACAGAATACAAAGATAGCCACAATGCCAATCACTCTCTGAACAAGAGAACTCAATGATGCAGTTCAAGCCTGGGAAAGAATCAGTCATGACAATTTAGATGATGGTGCTTCTAATACCTTTACAAAAATATAAAATGTGTCGGTCCCAAAGACTGCTCCTATTGTGTGTTGTTCCCAACACAGAAATAAACTCTTTCTCACAACTCTTTGCAGGCTGACCACCCCCCCCCACACACACACACACCAACCCACCCACACATATTTAATCTCTGACTGTGATAAATATTTGCCTTATGAATATGCCTCACCAAGTAAAGGATTCGTCCTGGTAGGGTCAGTGACGTAATCATGAAGCGTTTTCATTTGTGGCCTGTCAGCTGGATTGTAAAGACATTAATTAGTAACATAAGCAAACTCAGAAGTCAGACAGCAGAGGAATAAGGAGCTCAAACCTTTGACACGTTCCATCAGTTTGTCCATTTTGAGGAATTTCAACATGACTAGAATGAGAAGAAAAAGCCAGGGCACTAGCATTTATGGTTTCATTTCAGATAAAGGTATGAATGTATATGCTCCATTATCACATTACCTTGCTGATATGCCATTTTTTTATAATTCTTCAGGATCATATTAGGCAGCTCTAAAATCTTGTTAAAAACAAAAACTTGTTAAAAAGGTGATGTTGTACCTCTTCACCTATAAAACATACATTTCCACCAAAGTTTATTCAGCATAAGGCTGTGTTTACCCGTAAAGTACCAGGTCCATTGATGTGGTTTTCCTTCACAGCACTGGCTTGCAGATAAGAAAAAGAATCCTTGAACCAGGCAAATCGAAGCAGCTCTGGATTACTATGCGTCTGAACCACAACCACATACAGACAATGTATGGCATGAATTAACATGTATCTCACAAAACAGAATATATTTGCAGTCACTGTATGACAAAACACTCACCAAGTAATTGAGGTAATGGTCAACAGAGCATAGATGTTTTATAATGCCCTGACTGGCCAAATGCTCCTTACAAACATGGCACAGATAAAAGGCACCTAATCTCTCTGGAGTAATACACAGTGTCACCATATCCAGACCTACACAAGTACAAATGCACGTTGGTGGATAAAGTGTAAATAGGTGGCATTTAAACATTTTATCACACACACATGCTCACCAATGACAGGATCAGTCATGTTTGGGCTTCTCAGGTAGTCCAAAACAACAAAGATTGGCAAGAAAACTGCAAAAATAAAATGACAACACATGATCAGACTGCTTAAGAAATAGCAACACTTAATAACTACACATTAAATATACTTTGGTACAATGTGCCTCACTGATATGATTAGAATTAAACCATTAATTATTCATTATTAACAGGGATTCAAGTCACTCAGTGGTAGACTTGCTCTTGTGGTTCAGACTGTTCTGCTGCATTAAACCAAAGTGCTTGACTTTAAGGTGCTGGACTGATCACCAAATAGTCTCCTGTAAGATTTGCTGGTAGATAACAGAATAAACAGCTCCTCAAATTATGCCAAGTTGCCCAGGCCCTGAAGCAGCATAGCACACAATCATGTTTGCCAGTTGGTCATCCACCGAGAAATCTCTGGACTTCTCTAGCCCCTTTCAAAAGGTCACAAGCTGTTCATCATAAGGCAGCATTAAGGGGTTGTGTGTACCTTCCAACACTATGTGAATGCTGTATTAACTTTAATGGGGTTGAAGACATACCATATTGATTAGTCTTTTTATCATTCAAATCTTCATCAGTATATGCTCTTAATGTGAAATGTTCTGTATGCCAAATGTAACAGGACCTCAGTCTTCAAAATATTTTCACACTCTAAAAACGTTTGAGGGTCACAAAGACATTTTCTAGAAACTGAGAAGCCCCGTTCCTCTCAGTGGTTTTTGCCTTGCAACTTTCACAAGGATACCATTAAACACTGAGGTGACGGAGGTCTGCTGTTATTTTATGACTTCTTTTGTGACTTCAAGGCCAGATACTTACAGGAAGATTTACCACGGTTTCTAAGCTCTCCGTTTGGAGATAATGACCCTCACGTTCAGTTTCAGTGGAGTCTGAGCCTTAGAAATCACTTTGTGTTGTCACTTTATCAAGGCACTGTGTGCTACTTGTAAAACCTAAATTTGGTAAATTGATCGAGTAAAGAGGTGAATACATTTCTTCATATCAGGTCAGCTGGTGTGGATCCCACTTTTCCTTCACCACAGGACCTATAATTTGTATCTACTCAAGTTGTATTCATCTTGTAGTACATTTTTGTATACACCAACAAACAATTGACACACAAAACTAGAATAAATCAGTAATGGGTCAATATTTTCAGCAATTAATACAAGAGCAAGTCTTACCTGGTCCTTTATGCACAGCTATAAAAAGAAAGAACGAGATCAAATGTAAGTCATTCAATTTCAACTAGATTAGTTTAAGTAAAAGTATTCTTCACTGAATTGTTATTACAACTGACACCAACATGTCAAACCCCAAGCTTTAAAAAGCTATACATGATATAAGCATCACCAGTTTGCCCAATTAAAACATTTTGAATTTGGATTATAAAGCAGCTTTCCTTGGGTGTCATTTCTAATTGTTTAAACAATGCTTGTGTAAGAGAAGACACATTTACTGCTTGGTATAAACGTACACAAGTAACATGCATTGCAATAGGCTAAGCTTACACAATTGATCTGTGTTGCAACAAAAGACCTGCTCCTCATGTTATCCAAAAGACTGCTATGTAGGCATAAAGGTTTGCATTCTTAGCTGCTGCTCCTTATGTTATTCTAAAGGCAGCCATGTACAGACGCACACAGACGCACACAGACGCACACAGACGCACACAGACGCACACAGACGCACACAGACGCACACAGACG
>JBBJLR010107296.1:0-23208 GCA_037577145.1 Brachypetersius gabonensis | reverse complement strand
AGTCGTGGGTGAAGAGGGAGTAGAGGAAGGGGCTCAGCACACAGCCCTGTGGTACACCAGTGCTGAGTGTGACGGTAAAGTGCTGAGATACGCGGAAAGCCGTTTTTTAAAGCGTGGAATACCAACATTTCTAGAGAGGTGGATCCACAAGTATGAAAAAGACGAGGCGAGACCATTCAAGCACACCCACTTCTGTTTTTGAATAGGAAAGAAAGTTATTAAGTTTTTATGGTTAAGATATGGGTTATGCCGGTCTCTGGATTCTCTGACTCCAGAGAATGTTGTTCTATCTTTCACCAGTTTTTAAAGCACTTTTTCTGAATGCATTTTGTTCATGCACTTATTCAGAATATTAAAATGCACTTGAATACTTGTTTTATGAGAGAAGATATTTAATTGTATAATAATTCAGCTATCTTACTCTTAGGCTATTCATGAGTGGGGCCAAATAAAATATTTTATTTCAAATTATATTTTATATTGTGCATTGTTTGAATGCTAAATAATATGTTCATAGTTTTGTAACAGATTTATTCTTTTAATAATTTAATAATCATTTCTTTTGGTGTTGTTTTGGTTTTCGGCCAAGTGTTTCCTCATTTTCAGGTTTCGGTAAAACCAAAAAATCATTTCGGTGCATCCCTAATATCAACAATATATTACAAAGAAGTCAAGTGTTAATGACTTCAAAACTACATTTAAACATTTCTTGTTATTTACACTGTTAAATGCTACAATTTAGGTAAAAATGCTTTAATTCTAAACTCAACACTTGAGAAATGTCATTTTTAGGGGGTTCTACCAGAGTTATCAATTTTTGGCCAGGCAAGCAATTTTATATAATATTTTTAGTTTCCAATAGGGGAGTATGTTGGCTTACTGCACTCCAATGGAGCAAATTAATGACACAGTTTTGAAATTGGTGTGATCTTAAGGTTTGTGTTTGTGCATGAAAATAAAATTCAGTGTTGTTGTTGATCAGTTACATATTTCAGACTTGTTCCCTTTTTGACCTAAGTAGCATTGAGAAAAAAAAGTTGTTTGTTTTAAAATGTATGTAGTAAAAACAGCAAAATAAATATAAATAAAAATTATATATGAATATATGGCCATTATATAAAAT
This sequence comes from Brachypetersius gabonensis, assembly GCA_037577145.1. NCBI lineage: Eukaryota > Metazoa > Chordata > Actinopteri > Characiformes > Alestidae > Brachypetersius > Brachypetersius gabonensis. Next base: position 22,085 of record JBBJLR010107296.1, on the reverse strand, counting down.
ATTATATAAAATTGCTCGCTTGGCCAAAAAATGGATCAATGACATAATCTGTTAGAAACCACTAAAACCTTAATTTCTCAAGTGTTGACTTTAGAATGAAAGCATTTTAACTTAAATCATATGATTTAGTTTAAAAAAAAGAAAGTTTTAGAAAAAGTTAGTTTTCATGGGTTTCATTTGGCCAAAAGTGGTCACGAAGAAGCTGAATTGATATTAAAACAAAGAGGTCCAGAGGGATAAGTCATGTCATGTAACAAAAATTATGTAATGACCTTAATCGTTGAACTCTAATATTAGATATTTTTTCCATTCTTGCGGGGTGCAGGGCCGCCAGCAGCGGGAGCATCCAGCAGCAGCAGCCAGCATCAACATGCAGTAGCAACCAGTCTCCTGCAGTAGCATAAGTCAGCATTCAGCAGTCTCTATTCCAGGCAGCAGGCCAAGGAGGAAAAGGATGACCATTCATGAGAAACTTGCCATAGAATTCCATGACTGTAAATTACAATATTTAAAATAAGTCAAATCAAAATGAAAATCCTTTATCATAAGTTGTAAATGAAAGAGATCGAAAGAAAGACATGAAGCAGCAACAGTGCCAATTTTCTTTGGAAGGAAACCTCAGTTAAATAAAGAATTTTTTGCAAAGCATCTCTATAAGCAAGTCAGTTTCTGTCATGTAGCACTGCTGTTGCAATAAAAACAATGCAGCACCTCCTAGGTTCAAACCACTGTGTTTTGGAGACACTGGAAATTATTCTTCCATACACCAAACATGTGTTCTGTTAGCCCTCTGCTGTGCATATGTGCTTGGTGGTGTTCTGGTCTGACTAAATGGAGATAAGGGGAGAATAGAAGTCTGTGCAAACCCACTGTCACCAAGTAGGATTTCAGATTGACTTGCTTCAAACTGAGCATACAAAGAGAAGTGGAAAATCCTTGAGTCATGAGTTTTCCAAAGTGCAACAGTATTGGAGAACCGTTTCACAATGGAAACCACTCCTAAAATTGGGGTTAACAGTTTTTTAATTCTTGGACACATTAATGGGATTTTTTTTTTATGAAGACATTGCTGATCTTATGATTTGGCATTGTTTTTTGCAGAAATTGACGCTCCTAAGAGTCTGAGGGCCACTGATGTCAAGACAGACTCAGCAGCCTTAACCTGGAAAGCTCCTCAGGCTCGCATTGAAGGCTACATCCTTACCTACAGGCCTGAGGATGGTAGCATGCAGGTATGTTCTGAATGTTCAGGTATTTGACTGTTTTACGTCCTGTTAGCTTTAGGTATGCTGACCAGTAACACAATTGGACCATCTACAGTAGATACTTTGTAGATCCTAACACTGTCTGTAACTTACAGTACTGTGCAAGTACTAATACTAGTACTATTTTTAGGCAACCAAGGAAATAGTGTGAATGTATTATGGCAGTTCCTCCAGTAAGAACACTCTACATCATTAGGATAAAAATACATAATCATAAAAACTGTAAATTTCACAAGTATTTCACACCATAATTATTATACCATAATGTTAAAGATTGTTGCCTTCAAACAAAATCCCTCTTTCATGTGTGTTAATACATAGGAAATAAATGATAGTTTTTGATAAATGTTTTTGTTAAGCATTTTTTATTGTTATGTTTTTGAACTCAGACTGCTGAGAAGAAGTTTACTGTAGAAGAGACCAGGGACACCCTCTCTGGTTTAGAAATGGGGAAGAAGTATATTGTCACCCTCCTAGCCTACAGAGGCTCAAAGAGGAGTAAAGTGGTGGAGACCATATTCAGTACCGGTATAGTAAACCATCTGTATTATTTATGGTATCTCAGTAGTTGTTGACGTTAGCGCGAAAGCTTAATTTCATCCATCAATAGTATGCTTTCACAGTTTGTAATGTTGTGTTTAACCACTATGTGCTAGTTTCCTGGAAACAGATTTGGCTTAATTTTGTACCTTATTGCAGTCACCAGTGGGAATTCACCACTGACAAACCTTATTAATCTGTGCTAAGATTAATCAATGGAGGAAAGTGGTTGTCTATGTATTTAATAGATGTATATTAGTAAAAAAAAATTCTGGGTCATTTTATCATCTAATGCTGTTTTGGGTCTTTACAGTGGGAGTAGCTTATCCCTTCCCAATGGACTGCACACAGATAAAGAAGAATGGCAACATGGACAGTGGGGTTTATACAATATATGTGGCCAGCAACCGCAGCAGACCAGTGCAAGTGTTTTGCGACATGACGACAGATGGTGGTGGCTGGGTTGTAAGTAAACCATCATAATTTAATCCCAGTTCAAGTTCACTAGTGTATGACTTTTATGGAATATAGCTTATCAATTTCAGCATGAACTACTTTAGCTGCAGATGTAGAGGCAGTTTCCAACCACTACCCATACTACATGGATGAAATGACTGACACATCACTGTGTACTATTGTATTTATGATGGGGGTTGAATGAGTATTGATTTTTTCTGATTAACTGGTCAGTCAAGAACCAAGCCACTGTTCCATAAAAGTGTTCTTGTACTTCAGGTGTCAGTGTAGTATTCTGCATGTATTTTTGTTCTAGTTTTATTTCAGATAGTTTTAGGCTCACGAAGAATTTCGTTCTGTTCACACTGTGTGCTGTGGTGTGTTCAAGTATAACCGAATGGCAGTTTTCACTTTCACTACTTCATAGTTTTCTATATTATCAGAATGACAAAATATTAGATCAGAACTTCTTGTATTTGAATGACCCTTCTTGTATTTTTAACCCAGGTTATTCAAAGACGTAACAATGGCAGACTCGACTTCATGAAGCGCTGGAAGCAGTACACACAAGGATTTGGGGAACTGACCGATGAATTCTGGCTTGGTACATGTTGGACATTGCATTACAAATGCATTTGTTACATACACTCACAAGCCACTACATTTGAAATGCTTATATGGTGTTTTTATAGGCTGAGTTCAATGTGTTGGCATACAACTGATGACACTATCTATGGCTTTATATTCAGGCCATCTGTTGCTCTATGCAGTGATAGTGTTGGCCACAATCAACTTAGCAGTGACTTGACAAAGATGTGTGTCCCACCCACTGACTTGACAATATCACTCCTGTGTGGGGGTTAGAGTATTCTGTAAATATGGCACAACTATAAAAGCACTGTTTTCATGTACTGTTCAGACAGATGTTTGGCCATTCCTCAGAGCAGAAGTGAAGCACATTTTGATGTCTATTGTACTGACAATGTCAGCTGTCCTGATTTGTGCTGTGTTGTTTTGTACAGGCTTGGAGAAAATCCATGAGCTAACTAACACTTTAACTCAGTATGAAGTGCGCTTTGATCTTGGACTGGGAAATGAACGTGCCTACGCCGTCTATGAGGACTTCAAGCTGGGAACAGCCAAGCAGAAGTTTAAGTTGACTATTGGCAACTATAGTGCAGGAACTGCAGGTAGTATGGACAGATGTATGCACACAATGTGTTCTTTAAGACCACAGAAACAAAATTATTTAGACGCCCTTCTAATTAGTGAATTCAGCTACTTTAAGGTGCACCTATTGCTGATACAGACATTAAACTGCACGGAGCTTGTGTAATCAACAGAAATGCATTGGCAATATTATGGAATGCTCCAGACATATGTACACTTCCTATGTAAAGACTAGATTTCTAACGGATAAGTTCTTCTTTTTTTTGTTTTGTGCCCAGGTGATGCGATGACCTACCACCAGGGTAGGCCCTTCTCCACAGTAGACTCTGACAATGACATTGCCCTGGGGAACTGTGCACTTACTCACCGTGGAGCCTGGTGGTACAAGAACTGCCACCTAGCCAACTTGAATGGCAAATTTGGAGACAACAGGCACAGTATGGTAAGATATTGCCACTTGCTTAGGAAATCATTGTCTATAGCAATGTTACTTAATCCTGCTTCTGTCAAGCCGAACACACCTTATTTAACAAACAAGAGATTTCTGAAGGCAATAAGTAGATGGATTAGGTGGGGTTGGTTAGGTGTTGAGGTATAGGTTTGACAAAGGTAGATCTTCAGGAGCATGGCTGGTTTGCACTGACCCATGGTCTACGTTCATAATATACATTTAGTCACTGTCGTTTCTGTGTGTCTCTGAAACAGTAACATCGATTAACATAATAAAGAAAAGTAATAATCTATCAAGTGTTCTTATGTTCATACAAAATAATGGGCAGCTGATAATTTCATAGGCGACCAAAAAGAATTACTATGTTTTATGATACTGAGGATGTATGATCGTGTGGAATGAAGTGGGGACTTCTTTTGCGCAAAAATAACTGAAGTGTTAATTCTAGCATTAATTTGGCTTCTGTACGGTATGTGTTCATTTTAACACAATGTTCTATGTCTTCTTTGTACATGCATTGTAATGCTCATCAGAAGGAGTCATCAAAGCAGTAACACTTGTGGAGCTCAGAAGGAAAAGTCTAATTATTTTGAAGAATAGCAGTATTCTGAATCCATCAACATGTATACACTGACTAAACTTGCCAAAACCTTCAGCCTTCTGCTATAGTAGCACCAGACATTGCTTTACAATGATTTTTGCCTAGAGAGATAGAGTTGGTAAAACATGAGGCTACATGTCACCAGTCAAAAATGTTGTATTTTTACTACAGAAACTGAATGGAAACTGTGTGTAAACTCAAAGGGTATGGAAGTTTCCATATTTAAAACAGCATTTATTTTGTTTCTTTATTTAAATAAGCGAACTGGCATTCTTAAAAATAAACAGGCCACGACATTCTTGAAAATAAACATGCCAGAAAGGGCACCCATGTTTGCTTGCCCATGGAACCTTCTAATCAATCCAATGCGTAAATGTAAAGAGCTTTCTCACAGAAACTTAGGTTTACTTGCAAACCAGACTTCAAACAGATTTTATTAAGGCAGAGATTCTTTCATCAGCAAATAATACTACATGCTACAAAAAATGGTACAAAAAATACACATAGTTTTTATAGCAGCAGATCCTCCAAACAATCAATACACATACAATATATATTTTGTAGTTATTTTAAATAACGAATGTTAGTCTTTTGTACCACTTTACTGCTTCAGTATTTTTGTTTATTAGCATGCCTTGCTGTACATCAGCGTTCTGGTACCCTGACAAACCTACTTTGGACATGTATTTGAATATTTTGCATATTATTCAGTCATGTTTTTGGTAGACATATACACTTGCTGACTTGCTTAATTAAACGGCTGGTGTATAGTATTGCTCATCTGTTGATGCATTTGGTTTAGTCATTCTCTAGCCCTTAATATATTTTGCATTTCTGACCACCACTCTTAGAGAGAATGAACAACTGACCCAAGGTACTGTGGTGATCCCTTAGAGCAGATGTAATGTGATATATTTTGTAGGGCTACATTCAGTATTTGTAAACGTGCAGTGCACCAATACAGCAAATCTTTGATTTTCATGACTTGTGGAAGTGTACAGATGGTATATGTGTCACACAGGAGTAATTTTTTCTGTCACAGAGGTGTTATGCCGCACTTTTGACTTTTAACTGTGTTTACCAGGGGGTCAACTGGGAGCCGTGGAAAGGCCACCTCATGTCTCTGGATTTCACTGAGATAAAGATTCGTTCTAAAGGCATGACCAACCGAAAGAAGAGGTCAGTCAAGAGGCAGGTAGCTGCCTAATGGTCACCGCAAGACCAAGCAAAATTAATTAAACACATCATGTAGTTTCTCATTCTAATACAGCACTTTTTTAAACCTGGTTGAGAATTTCGTATTGTTGTAAGGTCATGTGTTGTAATGTTGTACATCTGGAAGTGTTCTGTAGTTGTATTATAATTGGTGGACCCTTTAGTGCCACACGCTTTCCACAAAAATAAAGGTGTTTGAAATGACGTATACTTGATGATGTTCACTAGTTTACAAGTCTATACCTCAAAAACATTTGAAATAACTGTGAGGCCTATAATGCTATCTGTTTTAGTAGAATGTATGGCCTCCCAAAACATTTTGAGAAGTGTATCAGACAGCAAGAGCCTACTGATAGACTCAGAAAGGCACCTTTACCGAGTATTAAACTGTAAGTGTATGTGACGGTTACATATCTAATACTCTGATAAATGTATATTTATAGATTATTCACACTTTCTAATGAGAGTGGGGTTTTTATGTGATTAATTTTAATGTCCAGAACTAATTATTCAACATGAGCACCTGCCCTCAATGGGGCTGGATTGGGTGTGAAGGGGGCTAACATCGCTCATGTTGATGTTTTATTTTAATTATTTAAAGGATATTTTAGACAAGGAGTATGCAAGCAAATGGTTGTTCGGTATGCAAAACTTTCTTACATTTAACACTTAATTGTAGTAAAAAATGTAAAAAAATGTATAAAAATGCATGTTAAATCATTATATTCAGTAAACATTAAATTACTTTTATATATGATGAACTTTGGCTTTGTTTTTTTTATGTATTTCTTTACTGTATTCGCATCAAATTCACACAAACTACCTGTTGTATTCACCACAGATATCTCTAGATGCATCAAATGTGAGCACACCTTTAAATAAACTTAAAATGTAGATTGAGAGTATATTTTGAATATTTGTGTATTTTATGTATTTTATGTGTAACCTTTTCCTCGAGGGCCTAACTAGGTAGTTAGGGAACACTAACAAACCAGGCTACTGGCTCTTTTTAATCCAGGTAAGAGCTGTAGTCTGCAGAAAGTAAAAGTTGGCATTGTTTCACATTAGCATAGTAGTCTGCCTTGTAGTGTGCTTAGTTCCCCTTTTTATACATCTGTACAGTAAGTGAAGCTGGCTCAGAATTAAAGTTGCCTACTGTATTAGGGCTGAATTTCTAATGTATCTTTTCCGTGAGATACATTAAAACAAAGAATCTCTGTGTTAAAGCTCCTTTAAGTTAATATGATTAAAAGGATGTTTTTGGGGGTGAAGTTGTACACAACACACTGTTAATGAGCAAAATCTAGATGTGCTGAGACCAAATTAATGGGAGGGACAATTCATTGCCCTCTAGTTATTAAACCTCTGCTAAGGTTATTGTGTGGCAATATTTTTACCATTCACATACATACACATACAATCATCATCAGAAAATAGTGCCATACACCATATCTAACCACCACAGAACCATACGCTGATATGCTTTTTCCAGAAATATGACCAGGTCTTAGGCTAGGCTATGTGGTTGTAACCATCTCAGGTGTGCATCCAGGTCTGTATATCCAACCAGAGCTACGTATCATGCTTGAAGAAAAATCTGGTACAACTTTGATTTTTGGTTTTCACTTAAAGTAGACTAAGAACAGTTGCATTTATTTTTATTAATTATATTGTTTTTATTTTTTAAGGTTAACTTATGAAAAGGAGTTCAATCAGAAGGTCACACACCGCTTCAATAAGTTAGTTCATGCACAGTAACAAGGTTGAAAAAAACTATTGAGAAATCCTACAAGAGAAGCCAGTCATTTGAGTTTACAGTGCATACATATTGTTGTATACAGTTGTACATGTAAATGGTAATTCAAGCTTAAAAATTAAAAGTAAAACGGCAGTGATCATTTACTTAATTTCAAAATGCACCTGCGGTGCTTTGTGTTCAGTCAAATGAAAGGCTTATTCCATTCATCTATTTAAATTTATCTGAAAAATCTTATTTAAGTCTTGTCTCGTTCTTGTGAACCCAATATTTTGAATTGTCTTGTGAGCTGAGCTGAGCATTTCATCACACTCCTAATAGGAAATATTTGTATCATGTAAAACGCAAAACTATTAATGAAGTGTGAACAAGAAGCATAGAGAAAAGTCCCTACAGACTCAAAGTGGATTTGATGCTTGTAATTCAAGCAACATGCAAGCAAAAATATTCATCTAGTTGACTGAATGACTGTTTTCAGTTTGCTTCATCAATGTTTCCTCTTATCTTCTCTCACTGTTACATGAACCTGAGCAGGCGTTGAACAAGGTCCTGTTTGTTTGGGTGAAGGGAGCTGGGTGAGATTTTTTTTGAGAACCAAACTCAAAGTTTTATGCAGAAATCCCCATAACAACATGGAAACTATGAATATCCTCTGCCTTTTTTTGTCTTTTTTGTGGCAATTCAATAAATATATTGTTTCTGGATGTTTTTACACAAGGGGACTAATCACTTAGTACTTGAAAGTTAAATTTAATTTTATTCATACAGCATTATTTACAAAGCAGCTTTACAGAGTTCAGTGTGGTCAGCTTCTGTCTCGCCAGGTAAGGAGCCAATCACCTGAATTTTAGGAGACACTAATACGTTTCCAACAAGCCTGCGTGTCTTTGTTGGCTGCTGTGGTGTTGGACTTGTACTGCAGCACTGATTTCTGCCCTTCATAGGCACGATGCACGATCATCATACAATCCAGAAATACTGTTTGCGTCCCGGGATTTGAAACAGTGACATGCGCTGTTGAATGCAACCCGAGCACAGATTGTGATAAGGTCACGCTGATTTAACTAATCAACGTCTTATTGTGCTTCGTTGTACCGATTTATGCAACCTGGGACAGCCATGATTTGTCAAGTGCGACTTCGCTATTTACCATCGAGTTAAGTCAGACTTAGTTAAGCGCTTCATAGTATAGGCCTTTGGTTGCACCAGGATTAACCCCCCGCGTAAGTTGCCATAGCAACATACCTCATGATAAACTTGTTCACCTTTCGTTTATTTTCCCAAAGATTTTATTTCAAATGAATAAAGAGTTACATCAGTTTGAAAAGAACTCATTTGAGGATAAAAAACTTACATTTAGAACCTTGCAACAGTTACAACATGACAATAAAATAAAGTAAACTAAGATAAAAAAAATAAAAGTAATATTTTACAGGGGTTGACATCGTAACAAAATCCTATCCTAACTGTGTGGTAACCATGGTAACGGCAGTTTAGGATCTTATTTAGGAAAAAAGCCATTACAGAACAACCATTCCTAAGTCCATTTTCCTATCCTAACTTCAGTTAAGAAAGGAGTATTACAGAATCATCCTAACCTCAAAAAATCTTAAATAAACAGTCCTAACTTTAGGAGAACCCCTCTGCTGCCCTAACTGTCGCCAGCTGATTATTTAGACTATGGGCTGTGTGATAACGCCGTTAGCCGATCAACTCCACCCAGCTTTGGAGAGGGGACACGGGGCTCTCCCGTTTGTGGTACAATCAACAAATGGGCTTCGTTTTCGTTTTTTCACTTAAGGTGATTTTCAAAGCGAAGTGTGTGTGACTGTGTATGTGTGTGTGTGTGTGTGTGAGAGAGAGAGAGAGCGAGAGAGAGAGAGAGGAGTGCGTTTGTGTGTCCCTATAATTATGTACACATAGTTGTGTATAACAGCTCTGTCCCAGTACATTTGTTCATATTGGCTAGTTCGTCTGGCTTAAAGTTCAGAGCACGACATTGTTTAACATCCATATTCTGAAGACAGTAATGAAGACACTCTGACGGACGATACAGTGTTGCGGGACAGGAGCCTCGTAAAGTAACAGTTACTTTGCGCAGTGTTGCCAACTATTTTCAATGGAAAGTGGCTAAAGTCTGCTCAAAAAGTCGCCAAATGTCGCTAGATGACGTCATGCGTATATTTGCATATTGATGACATAATTACGTTGTATTTGCATTCTTTGTGTTTTCCCTAATCCTTCCTCGCGTGAACTTGAGCTCTGTAACAGTGAGTAATAAGTGTATCAGAAGAAAAAATAAATAAATAAGAAAAAATAAGAAGAAACGGTCAAATTAAATTTAAGTGATTGGTCCGTGGCAACACCGTTTACACATGTGCAGCTCATTCACATCTATGTCAGCTGCTGTGTGGTCACGCGAATATGCTGCTCCTTTCAGCCGGGAAAGCAAGACCGGGAAAGCAAGACCTCGTGCTTACAGGACAGTACTGGCAACATTTGGAAAGTTGCTAAGGTTTGTCCAAAAGTCGCTAGATTTGTCGCTAGGCGCTTTTTTGAAAAAATGTCGTCAAGGGGGTTTGAAAAGTTGCTGAGATGATGTGCTGCGTTAGTTACTAGGTAACAGGCATCAAAGTCGAACATCGATGTTAGATCGCTTATTTAGGATTCCTAACTCGAGATAATATAGGATTCCTAAATCCAGTTAGGATTTGCTTCTGTAATACCAAATTGAAAAAAATCTTAAATCTTAACTTTATGCTTAAGATAGGAACTTTCTGTGATACGGCCCCTGGACTGTAACTCAAACATTGTTTCATATATAGACTGATTTATAGACTGGTTATTTTCCACTAGCACTTTTAGAGATGTTTTATATTGTTTAATTTCATTTTTAAAATAGTTTATGTTAGGCTTGCTGTTTTTCAATTTATTCTTATGTATATGGTATTTTCCCATGACTAAAATAATGTTCACCATTGTGGCACCTTTCGTACTACGGGTTAGTCATGAAGTTACGGCTCATGTGATCAAGTTACTCTCGAACTTAGTGTGATAAGCCAGTAATTGCGCTTCGTAGTACAGGCCCCCGGTGTCGAGGAGCTCCAGGAATGCAGGTTCTGGGTTGCTAGTCACCTAATGACACGCCCACCTGTCCAGAGTAATCAATGATTGTTTTTGTTGTGTGATTGGTAGAGAGAGCGTGCGTGTGTTTAAGGCCTGGCTTAGCCAGAGATATGTTGCGTGGTCACCCAGTTTCATGGGTAATGTGCTGAGGCACACTTTGCTATAGAACTTTTAAAAGAAACTGTATCATTCTGGTGTTTGCTGTGGGCTTTGATAAGAAACTGAATTGCTCTAGTGTGTTCTGTGAGCTTGGTTGTGGAAGAGGAAACAATCTGGCCCTTTTACAAAGAGACTGGAAACAAGAGGAGGATAAAGGGCGTGCTGATAAGGGTCAGCTAAACGTGGGGGTCTAACTTAGACTTGTGTCCATTCTTCCCTTCTCTCTCCTCCACTCTTTCTGTAATCATTACAGGCGTGACTCCAAGAGCTCCAGCCTCACAGGAAGCCTGTCCTAAGGCCTGTTGAAAAATCTATTAAAGAAAACCAAATCTTAATCTTAAATCACCATGCTGTCTGCTGCTGTGTCTTTTCCCCAAGCCCACATGACAGCGAGAAACCAAAGCATTTTTACTAGATTTTTACCCCTGATATTTTATGCTGGATAAAATTTAACCACAAATATGGAAGTATGGAGATAAACAATATGCAAAAGTTAGAAAAAAAAGTGTGATAAATCTGTATCAGTCTGAATGCTGAAGTGCCTATGTCACTAGTATGTCACATTGGGGCTTGGGGTAGTGATGCGAGGCACAAAAATGATAGTAAGCTCCAGCCTGGTTTCAATTATTACAGTGAAACACTCAACAATTCAAAATATAAAAATATGTGGTCCATTCAGCCTAACTAAACTGGTTGATCAAGTAACAGGAGGAACTTTGTCATTCCAAATGATGAATTGTTTTAAAACTACTGTAAAAGGGAAATAAAATGTAGAAACGAAGTTTGTGCTTCTGCCTTCTCCAAAAAGGTTATGTAGAACATTACACTGTGGATCCCTGATCCTGTGGCTCACACATAAAACAGATTAAATGATCTGCATTCAGATCAGATGCAATGTTTATACAAGTGGAATATATGGAATGATGTCACACTCAAACGTGTGAAAAATTATGGAAAGCTTCAAAACATATTGCTTTACTTTATACTGAATAGATTCTTTTTCAGAGCCTTTCATGCATTTTAAAGAAATTATTTGATCACAGCATTGCTTAGAAAAACAAATATGAATCCACTTCCACATGAGTTGGAACACACATGCACATGTGTGTTTAATTTTGCTTGACCACAGCTTAGTTTAACAAAGGTCATCAAAACGAGTCAAATTGGTTGGGTGTCAATTTCCCCCCTTGATCAAGAAAGTCAGTTAGCCACTATCTACCCCATGCTGAGGGCCTCTCTATCTGGAGTCATAGGCTCTGTCTTGACTGAAATCCACAAGTCCCCTTCTGTCTGGACACCTTTCTTCTTGAAGTTCTTTTTCTTATTTACTGCCTGGTTGCTCGTGACCATGCTGTCATCACTGCAGGAACAGGATGAGCCTCTGCCTGTAGGGTGACAGCAGCAACAGTGACAACACACTACCAGAGTAGTGAAAAAAACAACCAAAGGAAGAGTGAGCAGCACCACAAGACAAACCGTGTTGTAGATGCTCTCATTGTGCTTGGTGGTTGCCAGACCCCACAAGTCATTAAAAAAATCATTGATTTGCTCCATGGTTCAAGCTGGCTTGGAAAAGTTTCTCTACTCCGAGGGGAGATCATCTAAAGATCAAATCCAAAACAGCCACTGTAGCAAAGGCCAGTTGTATGAGCAAGAGGTGATGAGTTTGCCACTTGTCCAGTGGGGTAGGGGGAGAGGGTTTGGGCAAAAGGGGAAGGAGGATCACAATCAAGAAATCTCAACCCCCAGATAGGCAACTCTGTAGGCTTCACCGCTCAGTTCAGCTCCTCTAATGTACTGGAACATCGGATACAAGCCAGCTCTATGAAATGAAGAACAGAGCATGGTTAGATTCTTTCTGGTAAACGGCCAGTTCACCAAAGAAAATTAAGATATTACTTGTAGACAATCACTTACTCACTTCCAGAGTGGTAGATCATCTGATGTAGAGGAACCTCCTATCCGGAAGAAAAATCAACCAGTTAACAAGATTTGGAGAGTCATGTGATCTATCCATATCTGCCTAATTCAGAACTACAATGTCCACAAGGGTTCAAGACAAATAGTTTGTTTACAAGAAGCTTGCTTTTGAAATCCAGGGTTTTTGATGATTTACATCTTGCAATAGGAAAGACAGCTGATAGCTTGCTTTTGGTCCAGCTAAGTATTGCTTCCTCTGGAGGCTCCAGCTCTATTTTAGTCCCTCCTGTTTTGACTCTCCCTGAAGTGACACTTCTGCAGAGAGAGAGCGAGAGTGCGAGAGAGGGTGAATCAGAGTTTCTCTTGTGTCTTCCTCTCTCTGTAAGTGTCTTATTTAAACCATTTAAATAGCAGGAGCTCTATTCTGAGGAGGTATGGATAGTAATTGAGACAGTCATGAGCTCTGGTTCATTGATGGAAGGTCATGAAGTTGGATTGTCTTGTGTGATTTTCAGGAAGTGGGCAGGGACAATGTGTAATCATTTTTTTCTGGGTAACATTGTAATGAAGTATAATTATTCGGTACACTTTTTTCACAATTGAGGCTGCAGCACTGAGGCATGTTTTGGCTCTGAAGAGCATATGGTGTGACAAACCAACATCCTGCCTTCCATTTCAAAACAGGAAACCACTCTCGAAATACTTTCACACCTTCAAATCATTTTGTATGTAATCATTTCTACATTTTTTGTTAACAAATGTATTTCTTATCAGTTATAGCTGTACTTTAACACGCTATAATAACTATAAACAAAACAGCAACTTTCATTCAGTTATTAATCTGCTCTCCACAATAATAACACATTTAAAAGATATCACTTGCTATAGGATGTAATCTGATAACAGATTTTGCAATATATGACAAATGCATCCTTATGGCAACTTTCAGTTTCTCTTAGACAGTGCTTTAGAACAAACAATAGGCTGTATCAATGTAAAATGTTGCCAACTGTTTCACACAAGCAATTTTCTGTAACAAAGCTCATTTTAGTTACTCAAGAATGGTAAACAGGAAAACTTTGTGTACAGTCATGATGTTTGTCACACCTAATTTTTAAAAACTATTTCAAGAACTTGACCATGTTTGTGCTTCCAAAACAACGTCCTTACACAGCTTTTCTTTTGTTTAAATTAATTGAACTCAGTTTCCTCGACTCCAAGATAAACATGCTGCTATTATTTTTCATTTCTTTTGGCACAAATGGGATAATCAAACATTTTTTTTACAGTAGAACTTAGTCTAAGAGTATTAATATTAATGCTTTTGGCTACTGAACTACTTCGAAACCATCGCTCAGAACAGTACTGGCCTTACCCTTGAAGAATGACCTCATCTGCTTCTATCCAACCAATAAAGGCAATAATTACCCTAAAAGCCCTCCTGAGTGGTCTTAAACTAACACCTGCTATCTTCTTGCTTGGTTTTTGTATGGGATCATTTCATGCTCTTGACTACCTAACTTTGGTGTTCGCCTAGTACCAAAATGAGGTATTACAATGAGCTAGTAAAATGTGCATTACAACTGAACCATCCTGACTACAGTCATATGTTCATCGATCACTATCTACCAAAAGTTGGGGGAAACAATTCTCACCAACATTTCCAAGTGAGCCACCCTGTTAAGTATAATCAAATTTAGTAAAGCGATGTGGAAGGTTAATGGTAAGAGAATGTATATTTAAATTAGTTAACAATTACTAATTCTACAGAATGTGTTCATTCTCACCAACATTTCCAAGTGAGCCACTCTGTTAAGTGTACTCAAATTGCTTTAGTATAGTGATGTGGAAAATAATGGAAAGAGAGTGTGTATTTAAATTAGTAAACAATTACTAATTTTGCTGAATGTGACAATTACAACCATTCATCAAGTCCCAGGAAGCCCCAACAGTATCCAAGCTCTGACCTTATTGCCTCTGTACAGAGAAGATCTGCAGGTGTTCCATCTTGTCACATAACCAAAACACCACGCATAATTCTTTCTTCATCCACAGCTTTGCCTAAGTGAGTAAAGTCCAGAGTTGGCAGATTTCTCACCCTTGCCAGGCTACTGAATGCAAGAAAGCTCTGTGTTTAACTCCCTTGCATTCTTGTGGGCACATTATAAGCTCAACTCGGCTATGATGTCACAGGAGAAAAGAGGGAGGGGTGAAAGGGGCTAGACTGTGGGATCGTGTGCAAGCCTTGTAGACAGATATATGGGTTTTTTGCAATTGAAAAGAAACTGGAAGAACTGAAATAGAAAAGCTATCAAATTTGTAAGACCAAAAAATATTATGCCAACCTGACTACCTACTTTGAAAATGCATTAGATATACTTTTGAAAAAGTCAGATGGGTGACAAAAATTTGTATTTATTTAGTCTCTGAGAATTTAATTTTGTGTCATTTTACTGAAAATAAGGACATATTGTCAGCTACAGAATAATTTTAACTTCGTCATCAGTGTGAGCTGAATGATTATTTAACCTAAATGTGAGTCATTTTCTGAGTCATTGTTTCCAATAACTTTAAAATTTTGATAGAAAAAGTTATATTAGTTTATATGCCACTTGACTAATTTATGTTCCTCTATATCATATTGAACAACTGCAACAGACAAATTTAACATACTTACACTCATTTGGCATATTATAAAAAATTTGTTCTGTGTTGCCCTAATTTGTTAAAGTACAAATGTATTTGGTGTGTTGTTAGATTAGTGCCCATGAATCAACAGCTGATCCCAAATGGTCACTGGGTGAAGTACAAGGTGTGTGTTTCTAATAGCCTACTGATGTTAAACTCTTCAGTAACCACACATTTACATTTACATTTACATTTACATTTACGGCATTTGGCTGACACTCCTATCCAGAGCGACGTACATCAGTGCTTATGAAGTCCACAACTGTTTCTTACCTGAAAAACAGCGTAAATCCGAGACAACTATTTAACAAGATACTGCAGTTACAGCATCTATACGACAACTCTCAAATCATAACTGGCCAACACCCAACCCAACAATACATAAACCATAGAGAAGAACAACGCAAGTCACAGAGAAGTCAAGGAATTTTTTTTTTTTTTTTTTTTTTAAGAAATAAGTAAGCAGTAGGAAAGGGACGTAGTTAGTCATCAAAGTGCTCCTTGAAAAGGTGGGTCTTCAGGCGACGCATGAAGACTGTGAAGGTTCATTCCACCACTGGGGAGCCAAGACTGATAAGAGTCTTGACGCATGTTTCCTTCTTCTCTTGAGCAGCGGAGGCGCTCGAATGAGCAGAAAATAAGTAGATATGTAAAAACTGCGGAACTGAAAGTATGCTTGGGGTGTGTCTGCAGTAACATGTAAAGCTAAACACAACACACAAGAAATACTGCTCAGTGATGTTGCATCATGGTTAGATTATACTGTACTATCTATAATATGCTAATATACTATCTGGTCGCTTGGTGGTTAGAGATCTGCCCCTGCAATTGAAAGGTTTGAATTCCAAGACTGCCAGTCGCAAGGAGTCCTTGAGCAAGGAACCTGTTACAGCAATCCTTCTCTGAATCCCACACTGAAGCACAAAGTCCTTTAAGAATCTCCTTTATTAGTAAAGTAGCTATTAGACAGTTACAGAGAATTGAAGAAAGATGGTCTGAGCTAATTTCTGAAGTCCTCACATTTTATACAGTCCTTCAAGAGAGAGAGGGGCCCCACAGCATCCTGCTCCTGGGCCCTGTATCGTATCTACCTTGTTGTTACATACTAGTGACTTTCAAATGCCTGATGAGCAAGTATGGGTTGCGACACTTGAGAGGACAATCAAATGTTTTACTGGAACTGGGGTCACGTGTAGACATAAAGTTAGAGGCCTAAGGCCATAATACAGATATGTATTATGTAATTGTCATGTAACATATATTACAGAATAAATAGAATTTCAACATTAGTTCATTAATGAGTGAATGAGTGAAAACATGAGTATAAAATAAAATTTCCAATACAGAACCATTCTCACATACTGTTTCCTGGGAGCTGTGTTCCTGGATGCCCGCTGCATCACTTGGGTGAATGGGTTAAATGCAGAGAACAGTTTTGTGCTGTTCACACTGTGTGCTGTGCTATGCTGTGTTGTGTTCACATATTACAAATGGACACTTTACACTTTAAACATATAACCGCTCTTTCTGTACTGTAGCCCAGCCACACAACTTAAAGGAAGTGAAACTCAAACTCATTTGCTGTGAAGAATGGGACTTTCCTACTGAACACATCAGTGAACATAGCCGACTTTTGAAGACGTGTTAGGTTATGTGTGAATATGGGTGTGGACCTTTTTCTTATAGACCATGCTGATAAAGTTCATGGCCCTGAAGTGAATGCTTAATATACTCTCCACAGACTCCATGATAGTTTGGGCAAAGCCATAGGGCATGTAGAAAAGATTACATTTCGCCGAAATGGGGCAAGCTGTTCTCTCTACCAGTTTTCTCCCCTATGTGTTGTTCTCCAGCCTGATTGGATCCTGGAGGGGGTATTAAAGTCACTGTGTACATGTCAGGAAGATGTTGGATCTCAGTTTATAAGCTGCTTCCTCAATGGAAAATAAAGCACAGTGGCTCTGAAGGAGTCATTTTGAGGAGCCAAATATGGCTCTTTGCTAACCAGCAGCACAGCACAACAGAACGCATGAGTCAGGATAATGAAAGGTGTCAACTTAGTGCTACGAAAACAAGAAGGACTATATAATACATAGTACTCTGCCATAAATGGCCACATTGGTTGTCAGGTTCAAAGGGATTCTAAAAGCATGTTTTTATTCACTTAGTTGAATAAAACTTACTCATTCAATCTCTCCCTCCCTCCCTTTCTGTTTGCAAAGTACATTTAATCTATGGAAACCCACAGTGTAATTTTCAATTATTTCAGTGTAAATAAAGATGATTTTTTCTGTTATGTTAGATTTTATTTGATGCTGTGTGAGCATCTATTACACAGAAAAGTATACTCATGATTCAGCGGAGACGTGTGGAGGGGCTGAAATACAGAAAAACATAAATGTAAGGAAACAGAGTTAGTAATAAACATGGCTTTTAATGACAACGTTCAGTATTCAGACAGTTGTGCCGGCTTGTACACAAATGTGCTTAGACTAACAGAGGTACACAAACACTGGAGGACCTTCACTCCGATGGACACAAATGAAACATATTTGACTGCAAAGTTCTGGAGGACCTTCACTCCAAACGAAACTTTCTCTGAACACTGTAGGTCCTTCCCTCTGCTGAAGAGTCGACTCTTCTAAAGCTTAAGCAAGCCATATGCTTTCATGAGCCAGTACAAACACTCCACGCTCTGTGGAGTTCTCAATGCAACAGGGCTCTTGCACTGAGTGGAGAAGTGGGCGCCCACACTAACTCTCTGTGTGTGGTTATTTAAGTCCTTAATCCAAAGACAGGTGGAGGGTAGGAGTCCTATGTCTGAAAGGTTTTAGTCACCAGTCTGTGGGGGAGAATAGTGTTAAAGGCAGAGCTGAAGTCAATGAAGAGCAGCCGGGCGTAGTTCCATTGCTGCTCCAAGTGGGACAGAACAGATTGGAGCGCAGTGGCCATTTGCTCTGTAGGCAAACTGAAATGGGTCAAACCGAGGAGAAATTAATGGCATGTGGTTCCTGAGGAGCTTCTCAAAGCACTTCATCACCACAGTCAGTGGTGTCAGTGCTACTGGCCTATAGTCACTGAGACTGGTGATTGTCAGTTTCTTGGACAGAGGGATTATGACTGAGGACTACAGGCAGGGTGGGACGATGGATTGAGATAGTGATTGGTTGAATATCCTGGTGAATACCCCACAGCCAGCTGGTCTGCACATTCCTTTAGCATGCGTCCAGCTGCCTTCCGTGGGTTAACAAGTCTTTAAGCAGTTTATGTAATCAGCTCTTAAGCTCTCACTGGATATTGTAAATAAAATTACATTTTCATGGCAAAATTTGAACATTACAAGCAAAAAGAATTTGTGAAAAGTAAAGGGAAAGAACTAAAGTGGATTTTCTTCAGTCTCAATGATCAGTTCCCTAGAGAAATTCAGGAGAGACGGAATAAACTTCCAATCATGAAACAGTTTTGGGAAAAGGGGAAACAAGCTGCATTAACCGCGGACAAGCTCTACGTGGACAGGCAGTTTTTCAGCGACCTGAATATCACCATTAGGCTATGACTCTCCTCCGAACACAGAAGCCAATCTAGACCCGTCATGGCGCTGAGGGAAGAGAGACATAGCAGCACGTAACCAGGATTCTATGTGACAGTTTATTTACATTGCAAAGAGAACTCAAGTTCAAACACAAAGCACAAACACAAAGAGTCTCCGTACTCCTTGGTAATCCTCAATCCTTAAGATTTCCAGGCGACCCGCCTCTACTCACAGACGGGTGCTTACTGTACTCTGGTCTTCCTTGAGGACACAGGTCTTTCTCACAGCCACACTTCACTCCTGCCAGAACACAGAAGAGAGAGCGAGAGAGAGAGCGCGAGAGCCACAGACCCAGCTCGTGACCAGCAGAGCAGCCGGAAGAACGTCAGGGGACCCCCTCAAAGCCAGCCTTAAACCTGGAACGCTCAGTGCAGGTTCTCCTAGCCCACTGTCCCCACTCTGGATAGCAGCTGGTTCTCAACTGCTTTGTACCAGTTGGGCTTCTCTTCTCCGTACCTCTCACTGTTAGAGACATGTTCCACTCGCTCTCTTTCAGCTCACAGATCCTTCTCAGCTTGGTGTGAAGCTTCCAGTCCTTCTTGTCCAAGTTGCTTTCCTAGAGGAAGAGAACTCAGCGCACAGTCCTCACTCACTCACACCTGACTCTCACAGCACAACATAAACCACAGGGAGATACGTTTACACAGTCCTTCTGACTCAACCTGACTTGAGATATGTTTTTCTTTCCTACGGTGAACCTTCACCGGACCCTCCAGCACTCTCTACCAGAACCCAAGAAGCTTGTAAGATCTTGGTGTTAGATGTTGTCATTTGGGGTGACCACGCACTGAGTCTCTGGATCAGCCAGGTTTTATCCATACTCTCAGCCAATCACACGACATGCATACTTAGCTCCTAATGAGCCCAGCTGTCCTCAGTCACTCGGCACACACACTGGGCTCCTAATGAGCACACCTGCAGACATTCACACACTCGTACGCACCTCTAATCCAGATCCCTTTACTTCTGCATCTGTTGTGTGTTATCAGGCAACTCCGGGCTCTCGTTAAGCTGCCCCTGATACACACACAACACACACAACTAAACGTAAAGGCTGCCTTTAACGGCAGCCACCCTGAGACGTTACAAGACCAAGACATTACACTAACATCCTGCTGTCTTAGCCTGTCGTTTCCTTTTTGTTGTTCTCTGTCTCTTACTCTCTCTTTTTCTCACCCGCGTTCTTGCCCTTTTTCTTTTAACATCATCCATGCCATCACCATACTCATACCATATTTACATTCATACACATACATTTTGCGATGAGTACTCTCAAGCTTGTAACATGGAACATTCATGGAGCTAGTTCAAAGGCAAAACGTATCAAAATAACTAATCACTTGACCAAATTACAAGCAGACATATGTCTACTACAAGAAACTCACTTGATGGAATCAATAAGTCAAAAATTCAAAACCCGCAATTTAATCAAATATACTCATCAACATATAACTAAAAAAGAGGTATTCAATACATACATAATAACTATTAATAACTACAAACTATTACTGACCCTGAGGGACAATATGTCATTATTAACATAACCATTAACAATAATAACTTTTTAAACAATAACTTTTTAAATAACTATTGTTGTCAATAAATATGGACATAATACTGATGACCCTGTCTTTTTTCGTACATCGGATTTAACTACAATTGGAGGCTACTTTAAAACAGTCATTAATCCCACTTGACATAGATCTTGGCACTCCACTGAAACACTGAAACACATGGATGAATTTGTTCTTGCAGATTACCGCCACCTAAAAAACCCATTAAGCAGTGAAAACTAACACTTTTCTCCACCTCATCAGTCCTCACGTATCGATTTTTTTCTTGTAAGCAATTCAATCATACAGATATCTTGGAGTCCCTAATCCACCCCATCATAATAAGTGACCATGCACCAGTAACACTCGACCTAAACATTAAGCAATCTAGACACTGGTTGTGGCCAGTAGGATGTGCTAGTGAGACTCCAGTGAAGACGACCCATCCAACATGGCAGCATGTAAAGACACAAACAACTGATTAATTTTCTCCACCAGCTTAAGACAGCCTAAAGGTAAGATGATAACCTATACCTTCTATTATCTAAAATTCTAATCATATTATATCTACTCTCCCAATCTGGAGAACCCAGTAGAAGATCCGGACAGCCTGTTCAGCTTCTTAGACGAGTGGTTTGACTAAATTACCATAGTTAAACCCAAGAATCTGACTCACACCAACACACAGACGGCTAGCAAAATTACTCCGTCCTCCAAGAGGAGCCGGCCCGAGGATTCACCCAAAGCATCCTCTTCACCTGCTAAAGACCATAAACAGTAAGCCGGCGAGCTTCGACGGACACCCATCCCTGCTTTAGATTCTCCACAAGGAGGTACAAGCTATTCGAGAGTCTTTAGAATTTAGTCAGCAGCAGGTTGAAATACTTACAGCAGAAAACGTGGTCTTCAGAGTGTCAGTTAAATCACTCTCGGACGTAACTAGCCAGCTTTCGGAAGAAAATAAAAGAATAAAAGAGACTATTTTAGATATACAGGCGCGAAGTATGAAGGGCAACCTGGTCTTGGCATCCCAGAAGAGACATAAGAAGACCATGAAACCACAGTTAAACCTTTATTCAGCTCAAGCTCTCAGCAGACACCATTAACAGCAGCACAGAGTCCGGTTTCCCTTTAGGAAACGTCTTATCAATGAAGGTTTGCATGCAATCGTCACCGTTTTTCTTTCTTTTTTCTCCCTCCCTAACAGTCACTTTTTCATATTGCTTTTAACATGACAGGGTTCCCACGCGTCCTGGAAAACTTGAACATTTTGATGGTTATTTTCCAGTCATTGAAATGACCTGGAAACTGATAGAAATGGCCAAATGTCCTGGAAATAATCTTTCTTTTCCTGGAATTTTATTTCTGTTTTTGCTTTTTAATTTTTCTGTTTGAAACAGCTCGGTGTTCGTAAGTTTAGATATGATGACAGCTGAGCTAGGTCGTGGCTTCTGCTGTGCAATTTTTATCTTCTCTGTGCTTTTATTTTATCTCTGTTTCTCTGTGCTCCCCGGGCGCAGAGGAAGAATTTCGTGCTGTTCACACTGTGTGCAGTGGTGTGTTCACGTATGACCGAATGATCACTTTCACTTC
>JBBJLR010107266.1:0-23223 GCA_037577145.1 Brachypetersius gabonensis | reverse complement strand
ATATAGTTACTCATATTTATATGAGAAATTGTTTATTGTTTTTCTATTGATCTTTCCTCTGTTCTTATATGTTACTTGTGTTTGTTTTGTTTTGTTTCTACTACTGCTGCTGTTTTCTAAAGAATTTCCCCATTGTGGGATTAATAAAGTCAATCTAATCTAATCTAATGTAATCTAATCTAATCTAAAAAGTTTGGATACACCTTCTCATTCACCTTTTTTTATTATTGGCTACATTGTAGATTAATATTGAAAACATGACCTATTGTTCTGATGACAGATTTGCACACTCTTTCCTTCTTAATGTGTTTGGGATCATCAGCTGTGAGTCGGGTTGGTCCACAGTTAGTGATCCGGTTCAACTACGGTTCTACTGCACAGAACCACTGAACTCAGTAAAAAACAACAGTCCATCATTCCCTTATTACAGAACAGATTCTCATTCTGGCTTTTTTTGTTTACTGCATAGCTCCTCCATCATATTGTTTGTTTTCAGTATTAATCTACAAAATAATAAAAACTAAGAAAAAACACTGAATGAATGTGTGTCCAAACTTTTGACAAGTAGTGTATATCAAACTCTAAATGCGAGCGGCACATATCTGTGCAAGAAGCACAACAAATGGTACATTTTTGCCATATGGCAAAACAACTCCTTATATGGAAGTTACCCCAGTTTGGTGACAGATGTCATGCTGAGCTTGTGAACTATGTCACGTAGAACCAAAGTTATTGTCATTTTAAAACCATGTTATAATTACAGCTTTGGTGACACATGCAAATAACCATAAAGAACAAAATTGGCCAAATTTATGGCCAAGTCTTAGAAACAAGCAGAAAAAACTTGACCTTTGAACCCAGGAGAGCTTTCAGGATAGTCTCTTCTCACAAGTGGGTGAGGATGTAAGACAGAGAATGCAAACACTGGCTTTACACTGTTATGCACCATTTTTATTAGCTGAAATCAGATTATACTAATACACTCTGAATTCTAAGGGTAAAGCTGTTTCCAGACCATATTTATCCAAGCCAAGACCTGCAGAGAAATCCTTAGTGTCAAGAGTATTTACTAGTGGCAGGTCTGGATTACACACATACTGTAAAAACGTGATCACACATGATCTCAATTCATTCATTAATTTTCTGTAACTGCTTAATCCTTACTAGAGTCATGAGTACCTGGAGCCTATCACGTAGTCTATGGACGCAAGGCAGGGCTCACCCTGGGAACATGTTTTATAATGTTTGCTCAGCCAGAAAGGAGCGGTTCAGGATACATTTCACTGTGTGTCGTACATATGTTAGACAAATAAAGAATCTTGAAAAATCTTGGATCTGCCAGGAGACAGTCACCTCTGGATTTGACATGAGATTTCCTCCCTGCCTGGTAGCTCTGGATTTGCAAAGGGCAAGGTAAAAATAAGCTTGTCATCCTTTCACTGCCCAGGATTCATAAGCAGCATATATTACCCTGTTGTGTGCCAGTGATTCTCTGTTGTGTTCCTGACCACCTGCAGATAAGGCATTTTATATGTCTGTGAGGCATCTGCTGAAAAGAAAAAAGGCTGGAGCAGTAATTATAGAGCAGCTGATGTGAATGATCTTTACCTGGATAAATATTGTTTTTATGTGGCCTAGCAGAACAGAAAAGCTATTAATTGTCACATGTGGTGGGAAGAATTAGTGTGTGTGACATGTAGGGCAAATGAGTTGGCAGAGGTGCAGATTGGCAAAAAAATTTAAAAAAAGAAAATAAAAGGCTGCTGTAGAGAACATTTTGGTATTCTGAGTCACTCTTAAAATATAGGTTCCATGTCTAAACAGACACAGAGCATGGACTAAATACAAAACAGAACAGGGACAGGAACCAATGGGAACACAGGGAAGAATCAACATGAACTGAAAACAGGTGACGGGGAATGACATGAACACGTGACTAATAAACCAAACCAATTCACGAGGACCCCTAGTGGGCTTACATGGAAACATGAGGGAAACATGACCAGACAGAGAACCGGAGGGAAACTGGAACAGAACATGAAAGGGAACAGAGAACAGGAGGGAAACTGGAACAGAACATGAAAGGGAACAGAGAACAGGAGGGAACAGGAGGTAAACATGATCTGACTGCGGAACAGGAGGGAACCAGGAACTGACAGAGAACAGGAGGGAACCAGGACGGACCAGGAGGGAACAGAAGGGAACACGGAAACTGGGGAACAGGAAACAGGACTCATACAGGGACTAAAGACAGGAGTAACAGGGAACATGAACATACACAAGAACCGGGACCAAACATGAAACGTGGACAGGGCTAGACAAGACTGAACATGAACTGGAGCTGGACAGGTCTGGACAAGACGAGACAGGAACTGGACAGGACTGGGGCTGGACATGAACAGGGCTGGACAAGACGAGACAGGAACAGGACAGGAATAGAGGTATACACCAGAACACGGACTAAACAAAGGAACAATGAGGACATCTGGTGGCGAAACAGGGGAACAGAATACATGAACACGATTAACACTGACCAGGAAACAGAACATGACTGATAACAGAATACAAGAAACATGACAGAACAGAATACAAAACACCCACAGCCTTAACCTCGGCGGAATCAGTCTCTGATATAACCTTAAAAGTACATAAGCAAATCATAAATGAAACAAGACTCAGAGACATACTGAAAACACAGGAACATGAACAACCATTACTAGAAAAGAAAGAAAAGAAACAGAAAAGAAACAGAAAAACAGGAACATAACCGAAGTCCAGGGCCAAACCAGTCCTGTTGCTCTCCAAAACACATTTTGTTGAAAAGATCAGTAGAACCAAAAGTCAACTATGTAAATGAGAAAAAAGTTAGAATGCAAGCAGCATGAAACCGTGCCAAATGGTAAATTTTATTAAAAAGCTCCCCTGGTTTGTATTGACGCTCAAGGTTTCAGATGTATGCTGAGCCATATAGAAGTTATTTAATTTTATTAATAATAATCACTAATGGGGATTTAAAAACAGTGTCACACACACACATGTCCTTGAAGAACAAATTTATTTTTTTTTATTTCTTAGAAAACAAGCACAAGATGTTTGAACCTGAAAGATCAGCAAATGGTGAGCGTAGGAGAGAAAAAACCGGTTTAGAGTGTTTAGACCATTTTTATTTGTCAAAATCGGATTTAACTGATCCAGTGGCCTAATGCATAAGCAATCAACCTCCAGAGCTGGGAACTGTGACCCATGTGAATCCAACATGATGTAATGACGGCAGAAGCTAGCACTCAAACCTCTTAGGGGTGGTAGTAGCCTAGTGGGTAAAACACTTGCCTATGAACCTGATGATATAAATATAAAAATAAAAATATTTTAAAATTTATATATTGATTTGCATGTCATTGAGTGAAATAAGTCTGTGTTCAGAGAGCACCTCTCCTGAAGCGATATTAATCTTCTTGCACTACTTCTACATTTTAGTACTTAGAGCTCTCCTCTTGTTTTAGGAACACTGGGTGAAAGAGATAAAAAGAAGAAGCGATGCTGAAGCGCCCATAGGCTCGACTACCTAATAGGCTTTGTAACTGCAGGGTTTCTGACCCTTGTAAGCCTAGTAAACCTAGTATTGGGACCATGTGAGTGGGACGAAGGAGTATCCCATTTCGGAACGGGTCTCTCACGCCTGGCTCTGAAAGAAAGACTTCTTGTATTTCTGTTAAACAACGTCCTTTGTTTTTGGTGACCGTTTAACTGCTCCTTTTGGCCATTAAAGCTCTGTGTCCTCCTGCCTGAGACAAATTAATTTTATGAAAGTTTTTGCTGTGCTCCACTCACAAAAACAGCTTCATTAACTATTATTTTATATGGACATGTTATCCTGAATTCTAAATAGAAAAGGACAATGTTTTAAATAAGGAAAAATACATTGCATTATTGGAATGAACAAGAATGGCACGACCACTGCGCAGACCACTGCAGACCAACTGTTGTAGACCAGTAGTTTCCAATCCTGGTGCTTCAGCCCTATTCTCCAGCCCATGTTAGTGCTCTCCAAGCTCAAATGAAACTCTGTAAAAATTCGTTAATGAGCTGATTAGTTGCGTCAGGTGTACTGAGAGCAGGGGGGGCTTGCTTAACTATGATTAAAAATATCACATATCTACACTGCTATGGGTGACAGAAAAGCAATACTAGAGTAGTTGAAGGAGAAGTCAAGATGAAGATGAGAGAGGAGGATGAGCGGCATCCTGTATTGTCTTCAGTACAGCAGAAGGCAAAGGTGAACGGGACTATCGGAATGATTTTTTTCTCTGTTGTTCCTTTAAACTGAAACTCTTAGGTTAGGCCAACATCAAAAGGTAACCTCAGATTTACAGCTCATACTCCTTTTTTCTCTGCCTTTCTTCAGGGTGTGGGGAGGGAAAGACGTGGAGAAGCATTTGAATTAAAAACCTTTCCTCCAGACGCTCCAAAAATCAATTGGTAACAGTCAGTGCCCTGCAGCTAGAAGAGGAAAACTGCGAAAGCTTGTCGTTGTCATAAGCTGATATGCTCTGATACTCTGATCTTCAGAGACTAGGACTTCACTGTGTGATGAAGTGCAATTTTTTGTGTTTTTTTGTTTAGTTTGGGGCCAGTGTGAATCACTTGAACTTAGAAGTTTGGTTAGTGCTTGAGCTGGGTCAAATATGTTGCCAGCAATTCCAGCTTTTTGAGGGTTTTTTTTGCTCTTTGAAGTACAGTGATGTTTCAGCAAACCCCTGCCAAAACACATTCCCCGGAGGATCTAGTCTACCCAACTGTTACGTCAAGGGAATATGACCAAGCTTCTAGATGTTAAAGAGGACACTAGGGGTACACAGGAAGCCAGAACATGAGGAAATACAACTGGACTCAAGGTTAAGCAGGCAAAGAAGGTGCATTTTACAAATATTTACAGTGATACAACAATATACACAAGGGTAGTGGGAGAGAAAATGAAATATTTACATATGTACAGAAGAGCTATTTATCAGATATATTACAACTAACACACGAAGGACGGAGTGGGCCTAACGATGACACCAAAGGAAATAAATAAGCAAACCAGAACTTCCATAATCTGAATTGTGACCTGCTAAGCTAATCTAGATCCAGAATGTCCCTGTCTAAACTACACTACTTCTAACAAAACAAAACAAAACATACAAGTGTAGTGTCTGCCACTTACCTAGTGAACTAACAAAACTACTACTGTATGTCAAAGGAGTAAAGTGAGTGGCCCTGCTCCCATAAATAAACATAAAGGAGAACCAATCGGTTCTCAGACTATTTGGGCTGCACGCCAACACTCTCAAACAGACATAAGCAAACGAACAAGCAGTCAAAGCACAAACACTCACACCTAAATACAGCTCTCACTACGCCATACTACAGTTTCTCCAACACTCTCAAACTCATCCCAAAACTCTCCTTCCACTCCTCTGCTCTTCCTGTCTCTCGATGCTAGAGTGTTGATGGCTTTTCAAAACGGGAAGCCTTGTCCAATACGAGGTGTCCATTCTGATCAGCCAATCACGAGTCGATCTTGGGTTCCCCGTCATACTTGGATCCTATTGGAATACAGAAACACAGGCTTACGTGTCTCAGCACGTCACACCAACCAAACACTACATCCCTAAAAGAGGAAGTTCCTCAAAAGTTATTTTTTAGAGGCAGCAGTTATATACAGGACCATCACATTTTAAATAATCATTTTAAACCTTAATTGAATTTTTACATGTTTCTCTATGATAGCACATCACACTTATTTCTAAAACATTTCTATATGAAAATGGATTCTGTTATTGTCATATAACATATTCACATTGTTTAGGTCAATTATTCACATTGGTTAGGTCAATATAATTACTATAAGTAGTAAAATACTTTTATACTAATAAAAGTAATATAATACAATATGAACAGAGAAACTGTATTACAGAAGGTCCAACATACATATATAAGTCTGTATATATATTTACATATACAACTATAACCCTTCCTAAATTGCTAGAAATTATGGGCTTGTTGCATTAATGAGTGTTGCAGAAATGTATATCCATTTTTTGCAATCACATTGCCTGGTATTTGCACAAGTCATACATTAGTATTGAGCAATATATAAAGATGTGCAGTGCATGTAGGTGAGGTTTTGGGTATGGGTTTCTGTGGTGGGTGCTAGACATTGGTTCTCCAGTGTTTATTAGACTCCATTTGGGCACAGAATTCATTTTCTACTGCCTACTATCATTTTTGAATTTGGCTTCTTTGGAGTGATGACATAGAAGAAACACTTGAGTGAAGAATGAAGTTTAAAGGAGCACATAATGTAAAGATTCTACAGGAAGAACCATTGAGCTTTTATTTTTCTAAAATCATCGAGACCTAGACTCTAATGTTGTTCCAAAATATTGATGCATCACAACCTTAATTAACTCTAGAAATACTGCTGGGGTCAAAACCTTTCATTGCTATGCTCAACATGCCTAAAGATTTTTTATTGTTCACTGGAGTTTGTCAAGCACCCATTGCTGCTTTGAGTACCAGTGGGGTAATTTTTGACCCCACAACAAAATTAATGGAGAAAGCCAAAGCAGTTCATTTTCCTCTGTGTTACATGCTTCTGTCAGTGCAAATAAAGCTTGTGTTTAAAATGTATAAATGTACTAGTATACAAAATGCTTTTTTTTCAATCTTAATGTTGTGAATTATAACCGGAAACAGTGTTTAGTGATATCATCTTAAATTTGGTTTTATTTTGCTCATGTTACCTACACTATATTGTCAAAAGTATTCACTCACCCCATCAAATCATTTAAATTCAGGGATTCCAATCACTTCCATGGCCACAGGTGTATAACTTAAAGCACCTAGGCATGCAGACGCTTCGGCACACATTTGTGAAAGAATGGGTCGCTCTCAGGAGCTCAGTGAATTCCAGGGTGGTACCATGATAAGAGGCCACCTGTGCAACAAGTCCAGTCGTGAAATCTCCTCGCTACTAAATATTCCACAGTCAACTCTCAGTGGTATTATAACAAAGTAACAGCAACTCAGCCACGAAGGGGTGCCCAGTAATGGAACACGGTCAGTGGATACTGAGGCTCAGAGTGCGCAGAGGTCACCGACTTTCTGCAGAGTCAGTCGCTACAGACCTCCAGTCTTCATGTGGCCTTCAGATTAGCTCAAGAACAGCCTAGAGAGCTTCATGGAATGGGTTTCCATGGATGAGTATCTACATACAAGCCAAACATGATGGACGAGTCTGGGTTTGGTGGTTGCCAGAAGAAAGATCTGAAACTGGTCTGACTGCATTGTGCCAAGTGTGAGGTGATTATGGTGGATTATGGTGTGGGGTTTTCAGGAGCTGGGCTTGGTCGCTTAGTTCCAGTGAAAGTGAATACTTCAGCAGACCAAGAGATTTTTCCTGCACCCAACTTTGTGGAAACAGTTTGGGGAATTTGGGGATTAACCCTTCCTGTTCCAACAAGAGCACAAAGCGAAGTCTATAATGACATGGATGAGTGAGTTTGGTGTGGAAGAATTTGACTGGCCTGCACCTCAACCCCATGACCTTAACCCAATAGAACACCTGTGACTCTGGAAGAATGGTCAGAAATTCCCATAAACACACGCCTGCGTTGGTACTCAGAAGGCTACAAAATTTCTGGTCTGTCTAGGGTTAAAATAACTTGGCATCAGGTGAAAGGGCCAGGAACAGTAAATCCAGTTCAATCTAATCCAATTTTATTTATATAGCACATTTTAACAACTGAAACAGTTTTCGAAGTGCTGCACAAAGAACATACTATAAAAACAGGAATAAAATGAAAAATATAATTTAATTTAGTATCACTTGTCATCATTAAAATAAAAAATCCCCAAATAAATAAATAAAAGCATTGAACAATAAAAAATCAAACATTTCTAGAGGACCATGCAACTCACGCCATGTTAAAAGCCAGAGAATAAAAGTGGGTCTTAAGACGAGTCTAAAAAACTCAAAAAGTGGGCAGAGAGTTCCAGAGTCGTGGACCGACCACAGAAAAGGCCCTGTTCCCTCGTCCCCCTGTCCCCTCTGGATTTAAGTCTAGTCTTAGGCACCATAAGCTGGAGCCGGCCCTCAGACCTCAGAGCGCGCCGGTGTATACATTTGGATGAGGTCTTTAATGTACTAAGGGGCCAGTCCATTCAAAGCTTTAAAAACAAACAATAAAATCTTAAAAACAATTCTAAACCACACCAGGAGCCAGCGCAAACATGCTAAAATTGGGGTGATATGTTCACGCTTTTTACTCCCAATTAAAAGATGTGCTGCTGAGTTTTGAATGATTTTGAACGTGCTGCTGACTGATTCCAGAATAAAGTGTGTTCCAGTAGTCTAGTCGCGAAGATATAATAGTGTGAACAACTTGTTCTAAAGTTTTTGAGGATAAGAAAGGTTTTGAGATGATTATCAGATGAACCCCAACTCTCCATTTGAGAGTCTCTGGTCCCAAAGATAATCACTTCCGTTTTGCCCTCATTGAGATATAGAAAGTTGTGGGCCAACCAAGCCTTGACGTCACTGTGACAGTCCAAGAGGGATGTAAGGGGGCTGGACGAATGTTTCTGGAGTGGCAGATAGATCTGACAGTCATCTGCATAGAGATGATATTGTATGCCATGCTTCTTAAAGATGAGCCTAAGAGGGAGAAGGTACAGCGCAAAAAGAACAGGTGCCAGAATTGAACCCTGGTGGGCTCCACAGTTAAGATGTGCAAAGGGAGAGATGGAGCCTCCCAGCCTAACAGAGCATGACCTCCCCCCAAGGTAAGACCTAAACCACTCCAGAGCTGTCCACCTGACACCCACACAGTTTTCCAAGTGGTTTAAAAGAGTTACATGGTCCACTGTGTCTAAAGCAGCAGTCAAGTCTAGAAGCACTAAAATGTCAGAATCGCCAGTATCTGTTGCTAAAAACAGGTAATTAAAAACCTCTAAAAGTGCAGACTCTATGAAAAGCTTCGTAGCCTGATTGGAAGACATCAAAAATAGAATGTGCTTCTAAAAAGACTGCAGCTGCTCAAGAACAGATTTTTCCAAAATCTTCGCCATTAGGAGAAGTTTGGAGATAGCCCTATCGTTTGAGGCCTCTGAAGTATCCATGCCTGCTTTTTTCCAATACAGGTTCAGGTTACTGCCTCTTTGCAGAACCAAGGCACCACTTCAGAAGTAAGGCTACTGTTTATAATTCCCTGAACAATAGGGCCTATGGTTGTCCACACCTTGAAAAAGTGTGGAGGGACAGGGTCAGTTGGACAGGATGAAAGTTTATTGACCACGTCAGAGAGACATTCGAAGGATACTGGCTCAAAGTTGCTAAAAGTAAAAGAGCAGACTGTATCAGGGAATGGATTGGACAGAGAAATCACAATATTAGACCTAATCTTGGCCACTTTATTAATAAGAAATGAGAGAAAAAAAATCACAGGCTCCAGGGGACACTTTTACCTCGTATTTTTAGACACCACTTTAGACATCAGCTAAATATTTGTTCTTTTCAGCTGTCACAGTTTTTTTGATATGTATGCCAACTTTCCTTTAGGAGTTCATATGACACATGAAGCCCATCTGACTTCCACTTACACTCAGCCCTTCTACATACGCGCCTGGCTTCACGCGTTACATAATTTGGCCACGGCTCCATTTTGATATGAGGATGTACAGTTTTACGCAATCCAATACTTCACAACGTAGAATTAAATTGGTCCATGAGACCATCTGTGTCCAATACGGGAGCAGCTTTATTGTTTACCACAGTCAAAAACATGAAAACTAAACCGCAGTATTGGGCTTAAGAGAGCAGCGTAGCCGCACAGGAGTACACTGGTTCATACAATTATTCAATTTCATTTCAAACACAACAGGACAGTGATCTGAGATAACAGCATCGCTAACTGACACATTTTCAATGCATAAATTATACGAAAGGACAAGATCAAGCTTGTGGCTGTAGATCTGAGTGGCCGCTGTTACATGTTGTTTCAGATTAAAACCTTCAATCACATCTAAAAACTCTCTGGACATGGGTTTAGATGGACAGCAGACATGTACATTAAAATCACCAGCAATTAAAATTCTATGATAATATATCAGCACAGCAGCAATGAAGTCAGAGAACTCTTTGATAATGTCCTTTTTATGCTTAGGCGGTCTGTAGATCAGCGCACACAGGACCGGCTCCTTTCGTCGTGAAAACGTGAAATAGCTCAGTTTCAGAGATTGGTAGAAAGCACGTACTGTTCTTCAGGACAGTAGCTACATCTCCACCATGACCTGTAGCTCTCAGTTTGTTTATCAAAATGCAACAGGTAGGCAAGAGTTCCAAAAAGGTGCTAGACTCACCCGCATTAATCCATGTGCCTGTGATGAACAATAAATCCAAGCTTTGTGCTGGGAAATAATCTTGAAGAATAAAAGTCTTGTTCACCACAGATCTGGTGTTTACGAGTGCACATTTTAGGAACGAAGAGTGCCCCGCTACAGGAATACACCAAGCCAGTGGCCTCAGATTTCTGAGGCTAGCACCACCTGCAGCCCGAATACTTGTCCAGTGAGGGCACCCAGAGGAGCCAGGTTGCGTTGGGATGAAAAGCAATGAAAACAGTCCTGAAGATTTTGACTAGCCAACCACCTCACACCCCAGCGGTGTCGCCGCTTCTTTGCTGTTAGAGACTTAATCTGGCACAGGTACTTGGGCACATCCACCAGGTAAGGGGCATGCGGCCATTTGGTTTTTCACTGTTGCCAGCTGTTCAAGTATCCATAAATTCTTTGTTCCTTAATAACTCTGTGCATTCAAACACAAGCACAGAGATAGTGGTCCTCATAAAACCAATTAAACACAGAAGGAAGATTAATAACTGCAGAGCCAAACGGCAAGTCAGCCACACCGGTTTGTATGAGGTTCATATTTTCATGTCTTATGTTACTGTTATATTTTTGTAAAATTACTGTTTGTAGCACCCAATAAAACACATAAATTATGTGTGTGTGTGTCAAGACTTAGACCCCTCCCGGGGTGTCACGTGAGATCTTGGTGGGAAGAGCGGAGGGAGGCCTCAACCCTGCTGTAGCAGGATTGGTACCCTGAACCAGGGGACCAGGGAATCTATCTATCTCTTATCGTCCTACAGGGCCGATGGGGTGACAGGCCGGGTCACAGATCTGCCCTGCTTGGGGTAGGCCAGGGGGGCTTGGATCTCTGTGGTGCATGAAATGTCTATTTTCATGGTATAAGCCCCAAATACGCCCTCAAATATGCTCCCAGAACTCCGTGGCCAAACATTAAACCTGCTTTTTTGGGGCAATATATACGTTTTCATACATTTATGGATTGGGAGCATATGTGGGTGCATATTTAGGGTTTACACTATAAAAATAGGTGTTTTTTTTTTTTACCAACAAACAAAAAAACCCATTTTTTTAACAAAAAAATGTCAAGGAAAAACAAGATCAGATTCAGACAGCCTGAACATGGCTTCAAAATTATCAATCCCAGCAGCAAGACATCACTGTTAGCTGCTAACGTGATTGTTCATACAGCTCTAGCTTTCACTCCCTAAGGACAATAGTAATAACACCTACATAAAAGCCTGTTGGAAAAATGTCTATATTGGCAGAATAGTTGACCTTGATAATGGTCTGAAAAATTGATTTTAACACATGCTGATTATTATCTCACTCTGCTTCATTAGTGTTTCCCCTGGTAATTAGCCAAAATCTTCCCTCTATTAGTCAAAGAGTAGCTTGGAAAAGAATCAAAATAAACTAACAGGAAGCAATTAAGATACATTAGCAGGTGAACGAAAAGCAGAGGCTCAAGCTTCATGGTTCCTTTACTCCTTTCAAACCTGTACCCTGTTATGTGGTTCTCCATTCACTTCAGTTTGGAAAACCAGAGTCAGAAACAAGCTCCATTGTGTGGGCAGGCTCAATTACTCAACAGACTATTGTGTGATGGGTTCCAGAGGGTGTTTTATCAGTGGTGTGGGACTTTGTAGGAAGAGATTGATTGATAAAAACTCCTCCAAAACCTCCCATTAATCAGCATAACTGGAGCTGTACTGTGGCTGGAAGCAGAGCTGACCAGGGTAAATATGGCAGAAGTTGAATGAGGGTGGAATTAGCAGCGGACTGTAAATCACTGGTTAACAAGCAGCATGCTCTCTTTCATCAGGCCTCCAATGACTGGTCCTCAGTCTTAATGTTGGCATATCTTTTAGTGCTACTAGTACTTGACAATTCACACAAAATGCTGTTGAAGAGCACAAGTACAGAGGTTGAAAAAAGGGTAGAGGCAGCTATGTCAGGTAAAACATCTAGCACACCGATAGCTTGACTTCAGTAGCTGCTGTTACTATAGGTCTTGGTAGAAGTTTTGTGCAGCAGCTCCGCAAACCAACCAGATGTTATAGTGTAGTTTTTTAAAGACAATTCCAATTTGAATATTTACTCAAAACAGTCTATAGCACAATAAAGCCACTACATATGGCTAGTTGTACCATAAAAGACGTTACGTCTAAACAAACCTCAGCCAATCAGGAAGGCAGATGAAGTAATATATGAGAAGAACGGCCTGCAACAATGTCTCACAGGGCCAGATATAAGGCTGTAATCAGAACATCTACGGATAATCATGAACATTTTCGAGCTATATGTTGGTGGGTTAGATATTCATCACATGGCTAAAGAATGGCAAGAAAAACACAAAACCTTTCCTCATGGATACAGTTTTAGGACTAACCGTGGGGAGAGAATTGCGCTCTGATGCATCAAACCATGGAAAATCAAAGCATGCTACAAGTTCTGTGCTGCAGTTTAGGTACAACACAATTCCCCCATTCCTATTAAAAAGTGCTTGACATTGACAATTTGTTACCAGGGAGCAATGTCTCGCAACAGTAATATCAGAATGCATGAACTGAACCACTGTTAAAGTATAAAAGTGCATGGGATGTTGTCACAAACCATTCAGATGCATTTCTTTTGCAAAATGCTTGCAGCACCATGAAACATTCCAGATTAATCCAGAAGGGGTCACCGAGTTGTGGAGTTTCACATTTAGAGTGAGAGCTATATTTTTCATATTTAACATTTAGATTTAAGATCATTTAAGGCAAATCCTCTGATTAGCATTAGCATTTAGAGTCTTTTAACATTTAGAGCTCAACATTTACAGCTCAAATTCCCACAGAGTCACTGTTTGTAAACACTACCACTCAAAGACTAGCATTTAAGCCTCGCTTCCCTCTGCACCTCCAGAGCGGTGATGCTTTTGTAAATTTTAGTGACACCCATCGGACTAAAGCCACTCAGCGAAACATCTCATACATGCATATACACATACATACATTGTATATATAAATTATATGAATCTAAAGTCCATGTTAAAATAACATTAGTGTCAGGATCCAAGGTTTCTCAGCAGACAGGCTTCTCTGTAGGCCGTCTCACCTCCTCTCTGCAGTCGTGTGTGAAGGAGTACAGCATGGGGCTCAGAACGCTTCCCTGTGGCGTACCAGTGTTGAGGATCACTGTGGTGTAGGTGTTTTGCCGATCCTCACGTGCTGCAGTCTGTTGGTAAGAAAGTCCAGACCCCAGTTGCACAGAGCTGCACTGAGTCCCAGCTGCAACAGCTTCTTGATCAACTTAGAGGAGATGATCGTATTGAATTCAGAGCTGAAATCCACAAACAACAGTCTGGCATAGCAGTTTTTATTGTCCAGGTGAGCCAGGGTGGTGTGAATGGTGTGAGAGATGGCATCTTCAGTGGATTTATTGTGCTGGTATGCAAATTGAAGGGGGTCCAGATTGGTCAGTATTGATAGCTGAAAATAGCTGAAAAGGCGTGACGTGTCCCATTACAAGCCTTTCAAAGCACTTCATTGTGATGGAGGTTAGTGCATCACAATGGAGGTTAGTGCGAAAGTCGTTAAGGCAGCTGGCTTTGTTCTTCTTGGGGACAGGAACAATGGTGGTATTTTGGATACATATTCCTAAAATTCACCCTGTTAAAGTCCCCAGAGACAATGAACAGTCCATCCGCCTGCACATTCTCGTGGCTGTCACCAGCCAGCTGGTAAAGTTCACTCAGAGCGCTCTGTGTGTTTCCTTGTGGTGGGATATAGACCGCCGCCAGAAACACCGCGCTGAACTCTCTGGGCAAATAATACGGCCGGCACTTGATCAGCAGGTATTCGAGGTCCGGAGTGCAGTTTCATGAGATGGTTTCCACGTTCATGCACCACGAGTCGTTGATGAGAAAGCACATGCCACCTCCGCATTTCT
The DNA here is from genome assembly GCA_037577145.1 of Brachypetersius gabonensis. Lineage (NCBI taxonomy): Eukaryota > Metazoa > Chordata > Actinopteri > Characiformes > Alestidae > Brachypetersius > Brachypetersius gabonensis. The sequence continues at coordinate 8,874 of JBBJLR010107266.1, read as the reverse complement.
TCCCCGAAGACTCTGTCCGATCGGCCCGATGGATTGCGAATCCCTTCGGTAGAACTGCGTGGTCCGGAATCCTCTCGGTTAACCACGTCTCTGTGAAACAGAGGACAAAGCAGTTCCTCAACTGGAATTGAAGTCTTCCTCCGAGATCGTCCAATTTGTTGTCCAGGGACTGGACATTTGCCAGGAAAATACTGGGCATCGGTGGTCGTAGTCTGTGGTGTTTCACTCTGACTTGCACCCCGGCCCGTCTCCGATCACGCGTTCAGATCCGGGTGCCCCCAGCTGAGTCGCGATGGCCAATTTGCTTGCGGGTGAGTAGCGATGCCACCTCAGGGTCTAAAGCACCAGTTTTTCCATATTGTTCGACAATTTTTAGTTGTGTTTGTATTTTGTACTTAATTAAACTACTGTATTGGCCTAAGGCCTTTGCATGACTGGGGGTAATCCAAGGTAGAGTTCTGAAGTTTGCACACTCAATGTTGGTGCTTTCAGCAGTGAACAAAGGTCAGCATGCGCACTTTGAGCAGTCTGCAGCTAAGTGTCCCCATACACAGCAAGCTCTGTCACACTGTTTGTTCTGATACCTTTCTGTCACAGACAGCACACACCTTTTCAGCTATTGTGCTATAGTACAGTTCTCCTGAAGCTTGTTCTTCTATCAAGAGATTAATTTTTCACAGTGCTTTTTCTTCGGCTTGTATACCTCATACTCAATGCTACAAAACTGTTCACAAAAATAGACAATTTAATTTAAAGTCGTATTTAAAATTTTATTCACACACCAATTGAACAATCAGACAAGGCAACCAGAAAAACAGAAGTTTGCTTTAATCTTTATTACTTTATTATCATGTGTAAATGATAACTTCTGGGTTTTCTGGGAATAAAACGTACCCAAGTTAACCCTCTAAACTCAATTTAGGCTTTTAGCACACCCCAAGGCTATGTCTTAAACCAGAAAAACCTAATTTAATATCAAAACTACTGAAAGAAGAACCACTATAACTCGAGTGACAATTTGGGCTGGTTTTGTGTCTCAAAATAAGCACTCCATGAAGCCTAGAATATTTGTGTAAATGGATTGCACATCCCTGGGGTTATTTGTCTCAAACCTTGGCTTCCGCACCAGGGATGATAACGAATAATAGGCAGTCTATAATACAATTTATACACTTGACTGCAGCAAATTGGCCTTGCCACAGCTCTTGTAAATGTAAGACTCAACAGACCAATAAGTAGTTTCCTCTTTTACATTTGGTTCTTGCTACTGCTCTTGTGGCTAACAAGCAAACTTCAATGGGTTATTAGTGCCAATTTGGCGTCCCACCCTCAAGGAAATAAATAAATGCATTTTCTACTAGCCTATTTGAAATGTATTGGCCTGAGGCCTTTGCAAGACTGGGTGTAATCTGCTACGATTGCTATTAATGGAACACATTGAATGTTTGAGTTGGCCCATCATCATGCAAATGGCACCTGTGGAAATGGCTGGAGATGTTGGAGAACCAATGCTAAAGTGTCTTTATGAAACTCACATACACTATTAAAACTAAAGGCCAAATGCAACCAAAAAGTGTCTTCTCAATTATCATAGAAGAATGTTTGGTTCCCCAAAGAATGATACAGCATAGTCACAATTTCTTGCATTGTGATAGTAAGTCACTTCACCTTTTTTTCGGCTTATTAACAGAAAGAAGAGGAAATGTGATAGGATCTTCCATGTGTTCCATTTATCCTACATGCTGTGAGCTTCATGTTAAAAAATGATCAAACCAAGGGTGGGGGGTGGGGGGGTACTGAGCAACACACAGTGAGCAACACATGGATTGGGCACGGTTCCACATGCTCCTTTGTGCCAATTCCTTTATGGTATGGGGAAACCAACAGAGTTCATTGAAAAACTGTTACACCAACTCCTGGGAGAAACCAACTTCCAGTCACTGTTAAATATTGATCGGGCGCACCGCACCTTGCAACCGCAGCCTCCGGAGGGAGCCAGCCCCCGCCCCATCGTAGCTCAGATTAATTTCTACCAGGAGAAGGAGCTAATCTTACACCTTCGCAGGGGTCATGAGCTGGAATACAAAGGCCATAAAGTGCTCATTTTTACGGACTACACTTCAGAGGTGATGCAACAATGGTGCAAATTCAATAAGGTCCTTTGCATCCTGCGAGAGTCCTAGGTCGAGCATACTCTTCTTTTCCTGGCTAAGTTGAGAGTTTGACATGGCGGACAGGTCAAGACCTTTACTAAAATTGCTGATGCTACTACATTCTTGAACACTGAAATGAAAAAGAGTGTTTATATATGTCAATAATCCACAGGTTCAAGATGTTTGCTCTTTGAGGTTAGGTTGGCTTTAAAGTATCTTACAGAACTAGCTGAATCTAATATCTTTTTTTCAATATTACAAGCTGTCAAACGACTATATACATGTTCGATTTGGACTGGCAATGGAAGGGAGTGCATACTGTTAATTAGTTAATTAGCGTTAGAGGAGCTGGTCTTCCATAGTGTGTCTAGTGGTCCTAGTGGTCTTTAGCGGGTCATTTTGAGCTTAGTTCAGGGAAGCACATATGAGGGAGAGTAGGTTAGCGTGTTTGAAGGTTGGTTGTTTCCTTTCTTTTTTGTTTTGCTCATTTGTTTTTTGGGGTTTTTTTATGTATGGCTTGGGGGAAGCCACCAAGTTACTGTTTTCATGTAGCTCATGTCAATGTCTAAGAATGACACACACAGTAGTGCTATGAACAATTTGTCTTTTTGGTAAAAAAAAAAAATTTGTCTTTCTGGAACAATTTGTCTGTGGCAAAAAGGGGTCGTGTGTTTGCTCACTTGAAGTCATTGAAGGCTGATATCACCTTTCTTCAGGAAACTCATATTGGTCCATCTGACAAGCATAGGATGAGAGCAAACTGGATTTTTGTCAGGTTTTTTAGGCTCCTTTTACACATAAAGCTAGAGGCATCGCTATATTAATCCGCAAGAACATACATTGTAGAAATATCCCCACATGGTAGAAATATCATGATTACCGGTAAAATTAACTGCATGTCAGTAGTGATGCTTAACATATAGAAAATCCAGACAATCCTTTTTCATTAAAGTGTTCAATTTTATTCCTGCCACACACACTAATATTATTGTAAGAGATGACTTTAACTGCTACCTAGACTCTGTTTTGGATAGACTTTCATCTAGGCCTCCCCTTGCTGCTGCTTCTGTCCAAATTTTAATTAGAAATTTGGTGGATGCTTGGAGATTGCTGAACCCTACAAGGAAGGATTTTTTATTCTACTCACATGTGCATAAGTCCTACACTCGGATTGATTATTTCTTGATTTCTTCTGAACTATTGCCTTATGTCAGTGGTTCCAGCTATAACAATATTTTAATTTCAGACCACAGCCCAGTCTCGCTTAAAGATATTTCTCGTAAACCTCAATATAGCTGGCGTTTTCACCCCCTTCTTCTTAAAGATAATTCATTTAGTGAGTACATTACTCAAAAGTTTTTCATTATAATGATAATGGGGAGGTTTCAGATTCCCTTTTTGTGGGAGACCTTTAAAGTTGTAATGAGAGGTCATATTAATTCATATGAATCATCTAAAATGAGATCCCTTAGCAGGCGCCTTAAAGAATGTGAAAACACAATACCAACATTGGAACAGGTATATAGATTGAGTCTCTTGCAGTCTGATTGTAACAAAATTTTGATGTTGAAGTCAGCTGTACTCTGTTAAAACTCAAACAAAAACATTTTGAACTTGGTGATAAACCGGTGAATCTACTGACGAGGCAGCTTAGGGGTGAACAAACCAAACGGGCTATACATAAAATTAAATCCAAGTCAGGCAGGGTGATTTCAGACGCTAGTGAGATAAACAATCAGTTTAGGGATTTCTACAAAGAATTATATTCAAGTAAAGTGAAGAGAAGCAGATTATCAGAATTTCTTTACCAAACTAAACATCCCAAAATTGGATGTTGCCACTAAGGATAAACTAGACACTTCATTTTCTGAGATTGAGCTAAGAGATGCCATTCTATCCTCTTCCTCTGGTAAGACACCAGGTCCAGATGGGTTTGGGTGCGAATTTTACGAATGTTGAATGAGTCAGGGGAGACTGGGAGACTTCCTCACTCTAAGTTGCTGTTTTATCTTTAGATGCTCAGAAAGCATTTGATCAAATTGAATGGCCCTACTTGCTGGAGACTTTAAAACAATTTGGATTTGGGAAAATATTTATTAATTCGACTGAGATAATGTATTTGGAGCCTGTATCATCAGTTCTCACTAACTCTGTTAAATCGGACTCTTTGGACTGCAGCGAGGGGTGCGAGAAGGGGATCCGCTCTCCCCTCTTCTCTTTGATATTGCTTTAGAACCTCTTGCAGTAGGTATAAGATACCATCAGGGTATTCATGGTGTGAAGTTTGACAACATTGAAAGTCACGTGAGTTTGCACGCAGATGATATGTTAATCGGTCTGTCAAATCCGGTGATATCGGTCCCAAATTTGTTGTCTTACATTACTTCCTTTGGTAGACTATCTGGTTATACAATAAACTGGGAAAAAAGCTTATGCTAGTCACAAACAACATAAGTAGTTCCTTTTTAGAAACCTTATCCTTTAAACTAGTTACTGTCACGGTTCCACCGGTACCCACCAGAGGGCGCCATCGGATCATGGGCTGCATTATTGGCCACCTGACTATTATTCCCCATCTAGAATTATCCTCAACTGATCTTTGTTTCTGTTACCCTGCTCCCATATATATAAGAACCTCTTCACCAGTACCTATCATGGGAACATACAATCACATCCCCTCCTTCTATTATCCTGTCTGTCTTAGTTTATGCCTTGGCCATCGTGCTTATTTTCTGTTCCTTACTGTTGTAAATAAACCTTACCTGGTTCATTATGGAAGCCTACTGTCGCACCTCCTTTCCGTCTCAGCCCAGACAGGATGCCTACATGACAGAATGTTCCCACTTGAAGAACACAGTGGACTTCCATTCGAATCGGTCCTTTCAGTTAAATTACTGCTCACGGACGAAGATGATCTGGACTATGAGTGGGGTAAGAAGACCAAAAGTCCTGTAGGAAATTTCGACATGCGAGGATACCTCGCTAGTCTTCCTGCCTGTGAGTCCTCTGAGGTGTTCAGCAGACCTCCTGGAATCCCTTACGGTTACGAATCGGACGAAGAGGAATTCATACCCGAGTATGACGGACCCGTCCAACATCCAGTGTATCTGACCTCAGACGAAGAGGAATACACTTACTGTTGGAGTGGGCGACCGCAGGATCCCCCACTACAAGTGGCCTGGAAAGACCTCATCATTACAGAGCCCGCAACACAAGAGAGAACCCGAACCCGGAGAAGATGAAGAAGAAAAGGAAAGGCGAACAGGGCAAGCCCCACTCCCTCGAAGGTGGCTCGAGCTCGTGCAAACCGTCATTCACCACCTCCAGGTTCAGCTCTCTTACCCTCGTCAGTGGCTTCCACCCCTCTCTCTACTTCCTCGGCTTCCCCTCTTCTCTCCGCGTCTTCGACTCCTCCTCTTCCCACCGAGTCATCGGCTTCCGCTCTTCTCTCTGCGTCATCGGCTTCCCCTCTTCTCTCCACGTCTTCGACTCCTCCTCTTCTCACCGCGTCATCGTCTTCCCCTATTCTCTCCGCGTCATCGTCTTCCCCTAATCTCTCTGCGTCATCGGCATCCACTATTCTCTCCGCGTCATCAGCTTCTCCTCTTCTCTCCATGTCTTCGGCTCCTCCTTTTCTCTCCACGTTCTTCTCTCTACATCTTCTACTCCCATCAGCCCCTCTTAGCTCTGGAAGTGTTAACTTAGCTCCCATCAGTCCCAACCTGGTCAATACAACTCCATTCAACTCAACCCATGCCAATCCAAACCCACTCAGTTTAAGTAACCCAGCTCCATCCCCTATGATTCAACCCGATCAGCTCCATGCCGCGTAGATCAGTTTAGCATCGCTCGGGTTCAAACACCCCAACACTTCAATACAGTTCTGCCCAGCATCCTGTCTTCTAGTTTGGCTCCGTCTAGTCTATTCTCTGGCACTTTCACCACACCGTATTCTTTCCCAGTCAATTCCACCAGCCTGTCAGCTACTCCAACCACCCAAGCCCCCTCGTCAGCTGTTCCAACCGGTCAAGCCACCTTGTCAGCTGCTCCAACCGGTCAAGCCACCTTGTCAGCTGCTCCTACCAGTTAAGCCACCTTGTCTGCTGCTCCTACCAGTCAAACCATTTTCTTCACTGCTCCTACCAGTCAAACCATTTTCTTCACTGCTCCAACCCGTCAAGCCAGCTTCACAGATGTTTCAGCCAGACAAGTTGCCTGCACGACTGTTCCACCTAGCCAAGTCAGTTTTGCTGATGTTCCAGCTAGCCAAGTTGCTTTCACTGATGTTTCAGCCAGTCAAGTCACCGTTGTTACTGTTCCAGTTAGACAAGCTAGCTTCGCTGATGCTCCATCCAGTCCTACCGCCCTCTCAACTGTTCCAGACAGCTCAGTGGATTCTGTAGCAGCCCTTGTTTGCTGCTCTATACCTGCGGGTCATCCTCCGACAGCTGCTGCAAGCACTTATTCAATGGTTGCTACACGCACTCCTCCAAATGCTGCTGCTCGCAAACCTCCAATGGCTGCTGTCCGCACCCCTCCGACGGTTGCTGCTCGCACCCCACCAATGGCTGCTGGTCACACTCCTCCGACGGCTGCTGCTCGCACCCCATCGACGGCTGCTGGTCGCACCCCACCAATGGCTGTTGATCGCACTCCTCCGACGGCTGCTGCTCGCACCCCATCAACGGCTGCTGCTCGCACCCCACCAATGGCTGCTGCTCACAGTCCTCCGATGGCTGCTGCTCGCACTCCACCGATGGCTGCTGCTCGCACCCTATCTCTACAGACTCCTAAATTATCGATTTGTCCATGTCGGACGCATCACTTCCATCGTCGACTTCCACATCAGATGCTTCATCTCCAGCGTCGGCTTCTACGTTGGATGGCTCACCTCCAGCGTCGACTTCCATGTCGGACGCTCCACCTCCAGCACCGACTTCTACGTCGGACGCTTCATCTCCAGCGTTGGCTTCCCTGTCAGACGCTCCATCCCCAGCGTTGACTTCCATGTCGGACACTCCACCTCCAGCGTCGACTTCTACGTCAGACGCTTCATCTCCAGCGTCGGCTTCCACGTCGGACGCTTCATCTCCAGCGCTGGCTTCTACGTCGGACGCTTCACCTCCAGCATCGACTTCCACGTTTGATGCTCCACCTCCGGCGTCGACTTCTATGTCGGACGTTTCTTCTCCAGCGTCGGCTTCCACATCGGACGCTTCATCTCCAGCGTCGGCTTTCCCGTCGGATGCTCCATCCCCAGCCTCAACTTCCACGTCAGACGCGTCACCTCCAGTGTTGACTTCCACGTTGAACGCTTCATCTCCAGCATCGGCATCTACGCCGGACGCCTCAACTCTAGCGTTGAATTCCACGTCGGACGCTCCACCTCCAGCGTCGGCTTCTACGTCAGATGCTTCATCTCCAGCGTCGGCTTCCACGTCGGACGTTTCACCTCCATCGTCGACTTTCACGTCGGATGCTCCGCCTCCAGCGTCGACTTTTACGTCGGATGCTCCACCTCCAGCGTCGACTTCCACGTCGGACGCTCAGACTCCAAGGCATCTATTAAAGTTGAACTTCTTGGCTACGTTGGACAGGCTGAAAACCAATACCAATTGATAGTTGGAAACTTCTCCCACTCTCTATGACTGGTTGTATCAATGATTTTAGAATAGTTACCTTACCTAGGTTTTTATACCTTTTTCAGAACCTTCCAATCTTTCTCCCAATGTCTTTAAAAATCCTACATCAATTAGAGATCAAAAAGATCAAATCTGATCTTAAACTTCCTAATATTTCAATGCACACTCCTATAACACATAACTATCTTTTTACGCCAGCGCAAATGGATGGAATGTTTAAAAATTGGAAAGAGAAAGGCTTAAGCTGTATTGTTGACCTCTACGTTGATGGCAAATTTGCCTAATTTCTCCAGTCTAAATTCCAGCTCCCTTCATCACATTTTCACATTACTCTTTTAATTTTCCAGTCCCTGAAAAGAAAAACATCACCTGTTTAAATTACTATAGACTGGTAGCACTTAGCCCTATCATTACAAAATGTTTTGAGAAACTGGTCTTAAAACACATTAAATTGAGCTGCCATGTTAACTTTAATCAACACTAGTATGCCTATAGGATACACTGATCCAAAGAGGATCCTCTAGCTACTGCCCTGCATATAGCTCTTACACATCTGGACCAGCATTCAACCATATAATTTGGTTACCAGTTGGCTGGTTACCAAAATGCATGCCTTAGGTGTCAGTGGCACTCTGTGTATGTGGATCAAAGACTTTCTTTTATAGCATCCACAGTCTGTCAGACTTCTCTCCCAGTCTGATTCTCAGCACTGGAGCACCACAAGGTGTTCTGAGCCCCATGCTCTACTCAGTTTATACATTTGACTGTACTAACCTCCAACACAATAATTAAATTAGAATGTAACACAACAGTAGAGGAACTGATTTGAGACAATAATGAAATACAATATAGAGAGGAAATAGAGAGGCTCATAGAATGGTGCGGGGACATTAACCTCACATTAAATATCACAAAGACCAAAGAAATAATATTTGACTTCAAGAAATACCATGACGATCATGTTCCCATAACTATCAAGCGTGAGGAAGTGAAACAGGTTACCAGTTCAATTCAATTCAATTCAATTTTATTTATATAGCGCCTTTAACAATGGTCATTGTCACAAAGCAGCTTCACAA
>JBBJLR010107239.1:4617-23235 GCA_037577145.1 Brachypetersius gabonensis | reverse complement strand
TATAAAAACTTCAGCAGCAACTTTTCCAATTTCCCATATTTATGTAATTCTCAAAACTTTTGGCCACGACTGTACATGAATACACAGCCGAATTGAAACAAATCCTCAGAGCCTCACCGTTTAAAATATTGAAGTTTTCAATAAAAAAAGTTAGTAAAAGGAGAAGGGAAGGGAAACCTATTCATAACCTTAGTGACAATGGATGAGCAGCTGTCCACGAATTTTGGGACACTCTATTGGAACGTGACAAGTTAACTGCGTCAAGCTATAAACCAAGGCAATTTCAAAAATAAAAATTAGTGCGTTATTAAATGTATATATGAGAGTGAGCGAGAGAGAGATGTCTACTTGTGTGTGTGTGTGTATATATAAATAATACGGACTCCTATAAATGGGTTGGAATTTGAGATCTCATGATGAATCCTGGATTGATGGAGGATAATCTTGCTATGATGTCAGAAATTAACACTTCTCATGTCTCTGGCAGGTCAGGTGACAGGAAACAACAACACCACCTTCATCTCCACGGGCCAGGTGATGAACTTCACCGGCGATGTCATCATGGTGTATGTGAGCCAGACGTCTCTGGGCAGCGGCGGGGGTGAAGAGCCCTACGCCAGTCCAGTCCAGGAGGAGTCTGGCGAGGTCCAGAACACAGTCAAGTCCCCCCCGTGCTCTCCGCAGCATGACTTCCCCGTACAGGAGGTGACGAACCGGCGCCTCCAGCAGAACCTCTCCATCTGAACCAAAGCTGGATTCACTTCTGTTCTTCTATGTTCATCTCTTTTATTTGATTTATTGATCAGTTCACTGCAGTGGTCACCAATCCAGCTCCTGGACGTCTATGTTTAGGTCCTTCTTGGGGTTAAATCGGGATTTCATTTGACTTCCCTCAATTGGGTCCAATGTTATCATTCAGTGTGTGTTTTATTAGTACATTCTCAGCACTGATATAAAAATGATCTGGCTTCCAGATATCTAGCTATACTATTATATATAGCTATATATATACTATATATATATAGCTATATATATATATATATACTATATATACCACCAAATTTAGCAGAAATTCACCTGTGTAAAATGGTAAACGTTTATTGAGCTTACTAAGTGGAAAAATGAATCGTATTTATATCGAAATTGCAATTTGAAGGAGTGTAACATTTGAGAAAGATGCAGTTTCTGCAAGGTTTAAATGGGACAATGTAACCAAATAACAGGCAGTAGATCTGTTATACTAGTCAGATGCAACCAAATGACCCAGGGTGATTTCATATCAAACATTATATCATGAAAAAACAATGAAATTCATTAAATAGTGGCAATAATCTTGAATTCCTATAGTTCAGAGTATAGGCTATTTTCATATGACTAGGTCGGAAGTGGTACAAATCTATTATTTTTGCCTTAATGTGACTCCTCCCTGCTTTTATTTACAGCTCAGGTACAAAAATAAGACCAAAAAAGCCTTTAAAAAACTGAAGAAAATACTCTGAAAATGCTTTATATTAAATAAACTGTCTTGCAGCTGAAGGAAGACAAGACCAGTATTAACTACAAAACGAATGAATGTACATGATTATACACAATATTATTGGTGTGTTCACTCTTATTGATCATCAGGGCTGAAAGGGCGGATTGAAGCTATAAGGTTTGCACTGGAAACACTGCCACAATGAACTAATTTAAAATCACATTAGAGCCCTAATTGGCCACACCTACTATAAGTTTTTAATTATATTAACCAATAATATCTCATTTCACCATCAAAAGAAAATACTCACACTCCCTCCGTGATACCAAGTTTCAGAAATACATCACGATACAGAACAAAAACAAAGGGCCTGTATACATAAAACATAATGTGTGCGGTTTTATGTGCCAAAGCAGGCAGATTTAGTTTTTACATGACCATTTTCAACCGCTCTTTATCCATTAGAAATAAACATATAAGCTTGCATGTAAATAAACTGTGTTCTAATTGTCCCTAATGTCTAGGGTTGAAACACTCCTTAGAGCCTCGTTATGAGCTGACGGGACAAAACGGCTGCAGGCCGAATGGGTGGTTGTAAATCTGTAATGAGTACGTTTTTGACACATCACAAAAACACTGCATTCAAAACAGGCTGTTTTTGGAGCAGGTAAAGGCCTGGATGATGATATTATTGAACGCAAGCCGGACTCGCCCGAAAGGTAGACGTCCAGTGAGGAACGCTGGTGTCCACTGGTTTACTGGTTTTTGTCATAGCATCTAGAGTGCTATTTGATTAGGAAAAATGCTGTGCATTTGTTAAACATGATGCATTTTTTTTGTCTTTGTTTCGTAATCAGGAAATTATAATGTTCTGTCTGTGATTTGTGTTCGTCATTTGCGTTGGCCCGACAATTGACATTTGCGTTGCAGACAATCCCTGTGTTATCAAGCCAAACGAAAATTGCAGCTTGATGAGATGAGAGGTTCGGAGCTGCTGTTGAGCAATTCTGGCCAACAATAACCAAAACTCGTCCAAAGAAGGCACAGCATGCAGCCGCGGGAACCGGAGCGTGCTGTGCTTCTGTCCCGAAGCCTGTGGTCCTTTTTGGCCCGGTTTTCTTGGCCTTTTCTAAAGGGCACAACATCTCATTGAGAGGCTGGACCGCATGGACCGTGGTCAAAGCTTCTCTAACAAACTCTGAGCAAACATGGGGCAGCTATTTGTTGGGCCTCTCAAAATGTTTGTACACTGTTTCTGTATTCAGTCTGAAAAAATGATGCTCCACTGTTGTTCATTTTGTTGTTTATAGTGGCATTGTTAGCCACTACCCTGACCATTCAGTCTAACTGAAATAAAAAGGAGTGTAGCCATTCAATGGACATGCATTATGTGTGTGTGTGTGTATGTGTGTGTGGGAGAGAGAGAGAGAGAGAGAGAGAGAGAGAGAGAGAGAGAGAGAGTGTACATAGAAACCTATGCATATATATATATATATATATATATGAGATTCAAAATCAGTGTAAATGAGCTGAGCTGGAACCTTCTATTACTGGAAATAAAGATGATTTGTACTGAATGGTGTATGAGTATGAGACTCTGGGGTGTTTTTTGAATTTTAAGATAAACTGTTTACTGTGGGAGCGTTGCTAATTGAACATGAAGTAAAACCTCTAATTGTCCCCTGAGTCGGCCTGTATGTCGAACCTTCAATTAGAGCCATGAATAGCTACCAGCCGTCATAAGGTCAAAAAGAAACGTGGGCTGGATCTATTGTGTGTATCGGCCACATGAAAAGGGTTCGTTCTGATCGCAGAGGCGCAATTAGTCTGCTTTTTCCAAAGGGATGAGAAACCAGCTCAGGAAAGTGTTGCTTTCTCTGCCAAACCTGGGATTCATGGCCATCCGGGAATGGTTCACAAGCTGTCGCAAACGTAGTCATTTCAGCCAAAGTGAAAACAGTCTGCCATCTGATGGACACATGGGTGAAGTACAGTGTGGAAAAGGTTCAGAATGAAATATTACTTCAGCTCAAAAAAACAACAAAAACAGTGACCATGGCTAATATGTTTGAACAGATTTCCTTGTCTTTGTTATGTGCAGGGCATCAAAGTCACTGTCTTAATCACTGTGTTAATAGACACGTACGCTTATAAGGCTGAAAAATACTGTGAATATTCCTCAAACTAGATGACAGATTACAGTGATAGATGTTTAAAACTTTGTCCAATTTGAAATATTGCTCCAGCTCAATAGCAAACAAACAAGTGGCCATTGCAAAGTATAAAGGTTTTCTTTTTTTTTTAAAGCATAAGACATCAAAATCGTTATGCCAATCGACTGTATGCTTATACGGCTGAAAAATACTGTTATGAATAATACATCATGTGCCATTTTTAGTGTAAATTCGAAATCAAATTGGACTTTTTACAACATTCCCCATTTTCCAGCCCAAATTGAAATAATGCTCCAGCTCAGAAACAAATACACAAACAAAAAGAGTTTAAACTTATGGTCATTGCAAAGTCCTTCAAGTTTGACCAGATTTTCTCTTCTGACCTCACGTCTGACCAGGTTTTCTGCAGGGTGGCGACCATATGCTGATTAAGCTACTGTGAAAAATTCTTGAACTGGACACACAGCTGTGTTGAGTTACACCATTTTAATCAAATGTAATGTTTTTAATGTTAATTTTTAATGGGACCTGAAATCAAAATTTTCACAATTTACTGCCTATTTTAGTCCAACTTCTAGCTAGGACTTTCCAAATCATATCATCCAAAATTGGGAAGGTGAAGGTGAGCACATGCTTCTTCTGAGTCATATGAAGGGTCACATCATCTTTTCTAACTACCGCTAATGCAGTTTCAATGGACAGTGCAACACGCTTGGAGGAGAACACTAACCACCAATACCTTATGCTGTTCACCTTATACCTTATGCTTATTCATAGAGACTTACAATAAGAGAAAACACTCAAGTTTCAGGAGATTTTTGAAGATGGATTCTGCTGCTCTGGTCAACTTAGGCAGATCATTCCACCAGCTGGGAACCAGAATGAGACCAGTCTGGACTGGGTTTACCTTGTGTGTAGGGATGGCAGAGCCAGATGATGTTCCTTGGAGGAGTGGAGGGAGTGAGATGAACAAAAGATATTTTTTGACCCAGATATCACTCAGTAGACAAGAGTTAGTGAGTTGAACTTAATTTGGCCGGCCATGATCCATGATAATTTGTGCTGTCTTGGAGTCTCAGCTATGGGTGGCTACTGGGATCAAACTTGTGATCTCCCAGTAATAGGGAGACAGTTGGTCCACTTGTGTTCCCCCTTAATGGACATTTTTTAGCCTTGCTAGGTCATATTATTCATAATTCATCCTCTCATATAATTTACAAAACAATCTTTAAGCAATAGACATTGATATAAGGTCTTACTTAAATCAATCAAATGGCTAATATCTTTACTTACATCACCACGCACGAGCTGGCAGGGAAAATAATAATGAATTATAAGCAAATATAGTTCCCCCTCCCTCCACTGCCATCTATTACCAAACCCAGTGCTGGATCTCAGACCCTCCCTTATTAGAAATATCTCACAGTATGTTGTGTTATGTTTCCCATTCAAGGTGCCTTCAGCACAGTTTTGACAGAGTAACGGCTGTGGTCATCTCCCATGCCTTGTGAAAGCGTTGGGAAATGACAGATCACCGGGGGGGTCAGTTCTTGGACTCTAACACCCATTCTGCGTGTTCCCCAAGTCCGAACAGACCAAAATGGATCAAGTGTCCTGGAGAAAACCAGATACAATACAGCTGCTTCTCCTGCTTGGCTGGAAACCACCGGATTTTTAAACGAGAACGCGTGAAACTGAAGTTTCCCCATGTCATCTGAGATGATCTGACATTATTGTACATTTCTGAACTTTTTATTTTTACTCTGAGAGGGTGCTAAGACTTTCTCACATTTCTCCTGGTGTGCCTGCTGGAGCTCCACCAGGGTCAGTCTCTTTACGGTCGGCAAACAATTCCACAAAAATGTGAAACACAGAGAAATCACCATGCTAGTCAAAATGTAGGGACTATTTCCAATCAAATTACCGCACCTTGGTGTTTATTTGAACACCTGCTGTTCTGCATGGTCCTGCATCATACATTATATGGACAAATGTATCAGGACATCTGACCATTACACTGGGGACTTTAACGGCACTGCATTCAAACACATAGAAAATTTGTGTCCATTCATTCATTCTGTAGAGCATTTATGAAATCAGGCACAGATGTTGGACGAGAAGGCCTGACTCGCAATCTTTGATCCAGTTCAGCTCAAAGATGTTGGATGGGGTTGAGGTCAGGGCTATGTGTGGCCAGGCAAGTTCTTCCACACTGAACTCCTCCAGCATGTCTTTATGGAGCTTGCTTTGTGCACTGGGACACAATCATACTCGATTGGAAAAGGTTCTTCCACAGACTGTGGAAACATGGTGTTGTTCAAAATGTCTTGCCATTGATTTCAATGCGTTTATTCATAAACAAAGCAAAAGGCACGTGGCCTGAAATCAAAACGCGCAATACACAGACACTGGGGAAGATGCATACAAATTCAGGCATGCATGACCAACACAAAGGCATGAAACCTGGCAACTTAAATACAAACAAAACTAGGAAAAGAACCAATCAGAATAGACAATTCCTTAAACTAAAACACAAGACACCTGTAACTGAAACCCATCCCCTGTGACACACAACTTCAACAAAAAGTCCAACATAAGCAGAGAAAGGCAGCCTCTACCGGCCACAAACCATGGACGTCACAAAACCCTGAAAAACAGGTGTGTCCCAATACTTTTGTCTATATATTGTATCTCTTTCTGAAATTACAATCCTAAAATATTGTTCTAGATCTATATTAGTCCATTTCCTCTTTTGTTCGCCATGAATTCTGAAAGACCTGTTTTTTGTTTTTTTGGTTTTGTTTATAAAAAATTCAACACACACACACACACACACAGACACACACACACACTGCAGATACAATGTTTTCTTCCAACAGTGACAATATAATATTATTATTTAGACATTTTATAAAACTATTTTAGGCCTCAGAGTTTATAGTGTGGTTGCTGTAGCTTAGCAATTAGCAATATGTAGGTTTGCTTGCTATGTTAACCCCCAAAACTAGGGTTGCCAAATGTGCAATTTTCCAAAATTTTTTAATAGATATACTGTATATAATAGATATATTGATAGTTTAGTGCATGTAATGTAATGTAATGTAATGTGAAGTGTGAATGGGTGTGAGATGGGGACTGAAAGTTCAACATGTTTGTTTAAGTATATTTATAGTCATTCAATTTTGGATAACATGTTTAACCCATGTTTAACAATAATAACCATTATAAAACACTGATCCTATGATGTGTCATGTGGTATGGCCTGTGTTTCCCAGCTCACTGTGCTGACAGTGTTAAGGTCCTTGTGCTAAAGGCCTTGTGTCTTATCCCTCACTCATTGAGGGCCGGTTTCTCTCAGGACACTACTCATCGGGTCTATAAGAAATGTTTGATTGTTCTTGAAGTTCAGGTGCCCTCAGTTTTGTAGTGCATTCGCAGTTCTTATGAAACAGCTGGCCACGTTTTGAGCTGTGTCCTGAAGAAAGGCACAGAGGGGCAGTCACACAACATCTTCTCTGTGCTGGAATTTCCAATGGTTTTGTGCATTACACACACATGTGTAGAATACAAAAACGGCAAAGAGTCTCTGTAGAGAGACCAAGCCGGATCAATTGGTTCTGTCTTTGGGAAAGTCGGAGGGGGATTTCTGAGTGACCCCTTTTGGTCTGAATACAAGATGAGCCTGGGCGTCATAAGACTCTGGAGTTCTCTTTGTGCAGATCAGTTCCAGACTTTTCACTTCCATTGCTGTAGAGACCCCACAGTGGATTTAATACATAATTACAATTCTCAGACCATTCCAGTGTAATTTGTTGAAGATGAGTGGCTTAAGGTAAGACTTTCTTATCATCGCTTCTAATTGTGTGGTATTATTTTTACATTATTAAACAGTGTATATATATATTTGTTCTAAATTGATATATTATATTATTATATTATCTTATAAAATAAGTGTGCATCCTTTAGGAATCTCATTATCAAAGGTTGGTCGTCAGATATTCGGTTAGATGGAAAAACTGCTATTGTGACTGGAGCAAACTCAGGCATCGGAAAAGAGACGGCCAAGGACCTGGCGAGGAGGGGTGAGTGCTGTCGTGAATGAAAGAGAATTGTTACATACAGAACTATGATAGGATCAAGCACAAAGAACTATAGAATGTATAGAATGTATAGTATGGTATATGTATATGTATAGAACTCAAAGAATGTATAGTTAGCTTGGAGAAATGGTTGAGTATGGTTCTATGAAGACCGTTTAATGGTTCTATCAAATCACCTCAGGAACTGGCGTACTGATCAGTTTTTTTGTGGCAATAACCATCATAAATAAAGACATCTGATCTTAGATCAGTCCTGGTGTTGATCAACCCTGTGTGTGAAAAGACAGTCGTGAAGTTTGGTCATTTTTACAGCTGTGTCCTAAACCGCATCACCAGGTCGGCTTCACCTTTATGAAGAGCTGGATCAGGTCTGAGTGAGTTGAGAGAAGTTTTGGAGATGCATTTAGGTTTGGCTGACTAGTGATATATAGTGTTTGTCAGTAACACTAGTCTTGTAGTTTTCAACCAAAGAATCTAAATCTGAACTTCAAGCATATCTTTCCTGATAGCTACTAATATACATGACAAATTGAGTAAATTTGATATTTTTCAAGGGTGTCGATCTGTCACAGGATAACTTCAGATTTATTGTAGTTCTTTTTATAGATGTATTACTGCAGATGTCAGTCTGATACTGATATCCGCAGAAAGCAATACACCATCTCTGCCTAACTTGCACATGATTGCTGTCACAGAAGAACACGTCTTTTCAACTTTTTCTTTTCTTTTCTTTTTCGTGTCTGTGTGCAGGGGCGCATGTGATCCTGGCCTGCAGAGATATAGCCAAGGCTGAGCAGGCGGCCAGTGAAATCATTCGAGAAGTGGGTGTGGCCTCAGTGGTGCCACGCAAACTGGACCTGGCCAGCACTAAATCTATCTGTGAATTCGCAGAGCTCATTTACAACAGTGCGTCACGGCTCAGCTCATTTTCTCATTCCAAAAAGCTTGTCCACCATAATTTGCCACCATTAAAAAATTTTGTCCACCCTAATTTGCCATAATAAAAAATGAATGCAAGACCATTCTGCTGGTACAGCACACTAAATCTTACACACAGCCATCTCAGTGTTATTTTTGTTACAGCAATGTTCTGTAATTGTGTTGTATTATAGTTTATAGTTTTTTTGTTTTTGTTCTTCTTGTGGCACTGAGCATCGGGATAAATAAAGTCCTTTCTTATCTTTTATTATTTATAAATATAGAAATCTAAGCTATGGTTTGTTAAAAATATTTTGTCTTCCAGCTGAAAAATCTCTTAATTTCCTGATTAACAATGCTGGTGTGGCCATGTGTCCATACTCTACAACAGAAGATGGATTTGAGATGCAATTTGGAGTGAATCATTTAGGTAATGTTTTACATATTCAAACTCAAAACAACAGATTTCTGTACAAATTTTTTAATAAGATTAAAACGATCAGAAATATACGGTTTCCATCAAAGGTAATGGTGAGTATGTGGGAGACTATATTGTATAAAATTAAGACTGAATTATATAGACACCATATCATGATGATGAGGTTGCTACATATTGTCAATAGTGTTTGGCTGCTGTGGGGTTCCAGGTGGTTGCTAGGTTGTAACAAGGTGATTGTGACAGTTTTCCATGGTGGTTGCTATGCTACACCAGTTGCTAAGAAGTTGCTATAGTATTCCAAACGGTTGCTAGGATAGTGTTACCATAACCCAGAATCAGTGATCTATCTTTTAGACAGATAAGAGGATAAAGCAATATTATTCATTTTTTGATACCTTAATTCATGCAAATACAGGAATACTCCCCAGAAACAATTGTTCATTCCACACATTAGCAGATTCACACTGCATATGTTGAAGCCATCTGCAATATAAGTATTGCAAAAGACAATGTTGTGATAAGAAACATTATTTATTAGCCTATGAACTTGCCAGTAATCCATTCTGTCTATAATGCAGGCCACTTCTTCCTCACCTTCCTCCTGATTGACTTGCTGAAACACTCAGCTCCCTCCAGGGTCATCAACGTGTCCTCTCTGGCTCATTCCATGGGCAAGATCCACTTTGAAGACCTCAGCAGTGAGAAGAACTACCATCCAGTGAAGGCCTACGTGCAGAGCAAGCTGGCAAATGTTCTCTTTAGCAGAGAACTAGCCAAAAGGGTGGAGGGTAAGAGGCATACAAACACACTGGCCCATCACCATCATCAGACAGATAAAGTCTGGTCTACAGCGGCCTTAACTTCTAAAATCTGTCTGACAGACCTTAATAAAGTAGTTTTGTCAAGCTTTGCTTATTGGCCTGAAATTTTATAACTAGCAATAAAGCAATATTTCCATGTAATTCAATGGCAAAACATCTGAGCTGGGCCTTCAATTAGATCCAGACATGTTATCTTGTTTTAAAAAAATCAATAATATCATACAGTTCTATATAATAATACAATACTATACAACAAGAAGAATTCCTGAGAATAAAATATTAGTGACATGCCAGTGCACAGTAACATATGCTTTTTACATTAAAACACACATCTGAGGCTTGTGAAAGACATTTCAAATGAGCTAGGAAATTTGCAATAGACAGTAATGTATATATTTGCGCTCCCGCTTCAGTTTTATAGTAAGACTTTCAGTAAAGTGACACAGCCTAGTACTAAGGCTGCGATTTTCTGTTTCTAACTTTTAGGAGACCTGGTCTTTAGCTCATGTCTTAACTTCCAGAAAGAAATGTATCTAGAACTTCCAAAGCTTGTCACTTTGACAAAATAAAAACTTTTTTACAATCTAACAATGTAATAAAAATTTGAATAATGAAAAAGTTAAATTCCGCAGCCCATAGTATATAATTGATAATAAAAATAAGGAGGTGTAGCATATTGAGAGTGTAAAAAAGTTTTCATCCTGGTAGACTTAGGGGTGACTGTGTGTGCGGTGGACCCTGGGATGGTGAACACTCTGGTGATCCGACACATGAAGAAATCTTTCCAGTTCTTTGTGAAGACGTTTGGCTTTCTGATCAGAACCCCTGCAGAAGGAGCTTACACCAGCCTCTACTGCACCCTGACTCCAGACCTGCCCCCCTGGGGCTACTACAGGTGAATAAATCACAATACACCCCATTCATAATTTACTTTCATTCTCTAGCCAGGTTATTAGAAGCTTGAACCTTATAGACCACTGCAATATATGTTTAAATCAGCATTTTTTTAGACTATGGCAGCTATTCCATGCCAGTGTCTGTTAAAGTCCTACACAAACACCTCATTCTGCTTTATGAGGTACTGATTAGTGATCACCTGAATCACAACTTATTTAATGAGGAAAGTATAAAAACACTGCTGTTACCAGTTGGATGGTAAAACACTAATAGAAGTTCGTCAAAGGTAATTATTGCCGTTTTGTTTAAGTGAACAACAGAGGGGGAACTTTAAACCAGGTTTCTGATGGAAACTACAAGTTATACTGGATTTTCACAAAGAACACACAGATATGCTGTACATACAATTACTATTTACTGTGTAATGTTATTGGTATTTATTGTATTTAGGTTTATTTTGTATATTTAGTAATATTCATGTGCAAAAAAGAACACACACTGATCGTGTGAACGGTAGGTGCCTAAGACTTTTGCACAGTACTATGTATATATATGTTCAACCACCTCTACACACACACGTATATGTGTGTGTGTGTGTGTGTGTGTGTGTGTGTGTGTGTGTGTGTGTGTGTGTGTGTGTGTGTGTGTGTGTGTATATGTGTGTAGAGGTGGTTGAACATTTGTGGCCTTTTAGTATTTTCTGTATTTCTGAGCGAAGATTGCATTAAATTATTCTACACTAAAATGCAGTAGTTATGTGCAGGAGCTTTGAGACCAATTAACTGAGGCTTCTACAAATCAGCTTGCTTGGTTAAATCCTTGCACACGTGCCTCAAACCATGTAGTAATCACAAATAGACTTGCTTATGTGGTGTCTGACACAGTATGACTCATTGTTATCCATACAAATGCACAAAAATAGGTTGCATACCCAGAAATTCCAGAAATTAAAAGGTCCAGAAATTAAAAATCCTCCCTAGTCCCCTTAAACCAGCAGTAACAGGATTCAGGTGGTTGGTTTTACTCTAATAACTGCAGTAGAAGCCCCCATTTAAGGCTGAAGTACAGCTTTAAGCTCTTTCTTTAATGTGTCTTTATTTAAAATACAAGGATAAAAGTATTGGGACGCCTGACTACTACTCCAACAGGGACTTTAATGACACCACATTCAAATACATAGACTTTAATATGGAGTTGAGACCCCTTTGAAAATTGGTGTCCCAATACTTTAGTCCATATAGTGTATATGACTGCGTTGTTTGTTTTTGTGTGAATTGACATGCAGAGTTATTCGTTTGCTTTCTCATTCTGTGCCACAGTAACTGTGCGCTGGCACCGTGCTCCAGGGCTGCCAATGATGATGCCACTGCTACCAGGCTCTGGGCTGCAAGCTGCTATCTGCTGGGCATCCGCTGGAAATGAACGGCGCCATCAGTGCTTGGCGATGTTGCATGTTAAAAAAAAAACATCTACACTCTGTTATTCATAGCATTACATTATATATATATAATTCATAACTGTGAACAATTTAAAGAAGCAATCTTTACAGCCTACTGAACCACATTTCGCAGTGTCTTGTGAAATAAAGGTGAAATGATGTGGAATGGAAGAGGAGTAATAAGTAATATTTTAATATTATTATTTCATAAAAAGGTAGTCCAAGCCATGCCACTGTCTACAGGTTTGTGGGTACCTCAGCTGAAATGAAAGAAATTTGAATAAACACATTTTCAGACCATGCAGATAGTTCTCTGAAACAAGTTCAAAAACTTTTAATAGTGAATTTCCAGCTCAAGTTTTAGATATAAACAGTCCATTTGGCCATTTCATTAGAAACCCCTTTTAATTAGGCCATTTAATTAGAAAGGTGATGATGGCAAAGACCCAGAAACATAGAGACAAGAACAATATAAAATATTTCAAAAATATAAGTCAAATAAAAACTACAAATGGGCAGCAGTCACTAACATTAAACCTTAATCCACTAAACAGACATCTCTAATAAACTGGAAAGTTTCATCAGTGATCCTGTGGACAGAAAGAGAGCAGTGAAGAGTTGGGTAGAGGGGGCAGACCATCTGTGCAGGAAGGGATGGGCTGCAGTCTGAGAGATTTTGATGTTTCTAATAAAATGGCCAGTTAGTGGATGCACAAGGTGGGTGTTTCTAATAAAGCGGCCAGTGAGAGGTTGGTGTTTCTAATAAAGCGGCCAGTGAGAGGTTGGTGTTTCTAATAAAGTGGTTAGAGAGTGTAAATAGAAGGGGGGAGGGTGTGTTTCTAATACAATAGATGAGGAGTTTACAGCACAGATCTTCAGTTCTGTGGAGTCCATGCATATTATGCAAATTCCTGCTTTCCTGCTCTAACACACCTTTTTCTCCTCCAGGTAGATTTCACTATTATCTAATGACCCAGGTGTAGGAGTGACTCAGGTGCTGTGGAGTTGGGAAACACTGGATCAGGAAATTCACGGCTGGATTTTTCATATTTCCTATATAAAGATCTGCAAAGGGTAATTAGTATTAACTGCATTAAAGAGACCACACCATGGTACATTCCCACTCTTAAAGTTTCAAAATGCATCATTAACTCTTCAAAACATCACTCAGTCCTGTGCACAGCACACGAATGTAAATGTAATGTCAAAGTCAACCTTATACAAGTACACATAGTCACTATGTGTACTTGTATGATGTCACTCAGGGGTCACAGTGTACACACACTGCAAATAAGAAAGCAAGATTGTGCTAAGATATACAGGATAATATAAAAGTAAGTAGGCAACATGCCAGTAAAATTAAACCACGACAACATGGCCTGAATAAATGGGCTGCATTGTGCGATATACACTATATGAACAAAAGTATTGGGACAGTTTTTCAGGGATTGGGCCCCTTACTTCCAGTGAAGGACAATCTTAATGCTTCAGCAGACCAAGACATTTTGGACAGCACCATGCTTCCAAATTTCAGGACTCATTTTGAGGAAGAACCTTTTCTATTCCAGCAGGACTGTGTCCCAGTGCACAAAGTGAGCTCCATAAAGTCATGGCTGGATGAGTTCAGTGTGGAAGAACTTAGTCCCCCTTAGGATGCAGAGTCCTGACCTCAACCCCATCCAACACCTTTGGGATGAACTGGAATGGAGATTGTGAACCAAGCCTTCTCACCCAACACCAGTGTCTGACCTCATAAATGCTCTGCAGAATGAATGGACACAAATTCCCACAGAAATGTCAAAATCTTGTGGAAAGTCTTCCAAGAAGAGTGAAAGCTGTTACAGCTGCAGTGGGGATCAGCTCCAAG
Organism: Brachypetersius gabonensis; assembly: GCA_037577145.1. Taxonomy (NCBI): domain Eukaryota; kingdom Metazoa; phylum Chordata; class Actinopteri; order Characiformes; family Alestidae; genus Brachypetersius; species Brachypetersius gabonensis. Next base: position 9,104 of record JBBJLR010107239.1, on the reverse strand, counting down.
TCTATGGATTTGAATGCAGTGTCATTAAAGGCCCTGTTGGTGTCATGGTCATGCGTCACAGCACTTTTGTCCATACATTGTTTGAGCCTGAGTAGCAGCATAAATTCACAGTTCGTAGGAGTGTATGATCAGTAACAAGGTCAATTAGTTGTAGAAACTATTGTGCCTCGTCTTATTGCAACCAAGATAATGTGGAGTGTGTGTTCTTAGAGGTCAGTGTGTGATGTCCAGTCTCTGTGAAAAACAGAGGCTGCGCAGGAGTTTAAGTTCTGTATAGCAGGTAATATAACTTAAAAAAAATTCTTCTGCGTATTTGTGATCTGATTGTTTTTTCACTGGTTTGAGGGACGTTTTCTTGTGGATAAATGCTGTATTTGTAAATGTAAAGCTAAATGTAGGGCTAAGGCTGCGTGGATGGTCCCGGGAGGCAGTGGGATGTTGAGGAAAGGACCATGTGTGAGTGTGTTCTGCAAAGAAAGATATAAAAGAGAATTATTACAACATTATTCGAAATGTCTGAGAGGTGTCGTTTAATAGAAAAATTGCACCAATGAGGACATCTAGTGTCTAAGTGATGTAAGTTCTTTATGTCACGAGTAATAAGTTATGTATTATTGCTGAACTTCCTACAGCCAGAACAATGCAAGTGTTTGCACATCTGTTCTCTGCTGCAGGATCAACACCACCTGAGCTTCCTCCAGAGGAAGTTTAGTGCCTGTGTGCTCGTTAAACAGTCTGGGCAGCTGACTGGCCTCATGTGTGCCCCATTAACTGTGTTTCTGTGGCTGAGAGTGACTCAGACAGAGGGTGTAAGGGGTTGTGCTCAGCTCTCCTCACAGCAGCAGATCTTCAGTCTCACACATGATCTAGAGAAGGGAAGAGCTCACACTGAACATTTAGGAGGAAATTTGATGAAGAATGAGTCCTGTAAGGTAAGCTCACCATCCCAACCCACACTGACTTTAACATACTTCAAACTACTCTTTTTTAAATAAGCAATACATTGTTAATTAATCTTTTATGACGCAACGAATTCAAGTTTAATGCATGGTAGAGAACAGGTTAACTTTAGAATGCATGCAAACAAACAAAAAAAAGCGTGAAATATCAAGATTTGTTTTGTTTGTAAAGTGGTTGATATTGTGTGAGCTGGTGAGGAGAACACAGTTTCCAGATTCAAGAATGAAGGACTGTGAAGCACATCCCCACATTAACATGCTTCTGACACCAATACATCGTCTTTAACTACACCTTATAGATGGACTTAGTTCTATCAATGTTCTTGCTAAACTGTTATGTTGATTATTCATTCACTTATATGCCAAAATTCATAAAATGTTTTCCATTCTTTTACAGAAAAGATATATGTGATTAATCTGGATTAATTAATCACAGAGTTTATTATTAGATTTTTTTAAATTGCGTCTTTTTCATATATTTATTTGAATCTGTGTATAAATATACAAAAAATGATTTGTTTCTCTTTCATTTTGCTGCAGGAGGTTCTTCCGTGGAGCCTGGTCCTCTCCAGTGAGACTGGATGGGAAAACAGTGATAATTACTGGAGCAAATACAGGAATAGGCAAGGAGACAGCAAGGGACCTGGCCAGGAGAGGTACAGGACTTAATAACAGTAGTACTAATTGCAGAATTAGTGCTATGTGTACCAGTAGTGTAGCAGTAGTGGTAATAACTTTTATATTGTAAGTAATAATCACAGTACAAAAAAGAGTACTATGGTAATAGTATTGACAATAATACTGGTAGGGTGGTAGTACCAGTAATGGTTATAGTAGTACTATTTCAGCTTTAATATAAGTGTAGTAATAGTAGTTGCAGTAGCTGTAGGAGCAGTAATGGTACTATTTATATAGGTAGTAATTGTAATAAGTACTAATTATCAATAAATACTAATCATTGTACCAATGTTTAAAAATGGTTGAAGTACTAATAGTAATATTACTACAGATAGACACTATAGTAATAGTAGTAATAGTAGTAGTATTAATAGTCATTGTTTTAGGGGTTGTATTAGTAGTACAAATTAATTCACAAAGTAGTATTAATAGTAATGGCCACAGTGAAGGACGTGTGGGTGAATGTGAATGATGCTGTGCTATAAAGGTGCAGACCGTGTGCAGACAAATTTCTCTTTATTTATTCAATCACAGACAATCACAGAGCATGAAAGCATATTTTCTTTTTTTATTGTTTGTTTGTCTATCTATCCATCTATCTATATATCTATGTATATATGTACATATATATACTATGTCTGTCTATTTATCTTTCATTTATTCTTTCTTGTTTGATCTACACAGAACATTCTTCTTTTTTTCTCCCTCTGTTCTTCTCTTTGTTTTTGTTGTAAATGATCTTATGCGCTCTGCTGTTTTAGATTCAGACCCGTTTGTTTGCTGGGTTGAATTGTAGAGCCTGTGTTCTGATCGTTTTCACCTTAGTGTCATAAAGTCGTGTGTTTTCCCACATGCTCCAGTCTGAGGCCAACAAAGAGACGGCGAGGCTCACCAGACAGATCAGTCTGAATGGAATAAAGGAGGTTTTACGCTGTAATTATGAAGCAAACAGCTTTTGTGCCGCCTCGTTTGTTTTGGTCCCAGAAGAGCTCAGCAGTCATTTGTTATGCGTGGAGTTTTTCCTGCAGCACATTTGTATGAAAGCCACATGGAAGTGACATGAGTCTCATGATTTTCTGTGGACTCTCGTTCTCAGGAGCCCGTGTTATCATGGCCTGCAGAGATCTGGAGAAAGCAGAAGCTGCTCGGAGAGAACTGGTGGAGGATTCAGGAAACCCAGACATTGTGATAAAGCAGCTGGACCTTTCCGACACCAGATCAGTCAGAGAGTTTGCAGAGGTTATAAACAAGGGTAGGTAAGGAATTCAACTTCTCTTCAATGTCTAAAGCAAATTGAGACTAAAAGAGTATTATTATTATTATTATTATTATTATTATTATTATTATTATTATTATTATTATTATTATTATTACTAGTAGTAGTGGTAGTAGGTGTAGTATCAATGAATTATTATTAGTACTAGTAGTTGTAATCAGAAAGTCATGGGTTCAAATCCCAAAATTGCTAGTGGCACCACTGCGGTTCCCTCGAGTAAGGTACCGTCCCAACACTCTGCTTCCCGGACGTTGTTTCCTGGCTGCCCGCTGCTTCACTTGATGAATAGGTTAAATAGGTTAAGTGGGTTAAATACAGAGAATTTCACACTGTGTGGTGTGTTCACATGTGACAGAACACTTTATATTTTATATACTACATGAACATGTGTTATACATAGCCTATTATATAGGATACTGTGCTGTTGTAAAGCATCAGATTTGCTGACTAGATTTGCAGTTATCAGAGTAATACTCCGGTCCTAAACTAGACCCTGGGATATAATATTTAATATTTATAATATATATATATAATTATAGATATAATTATATTGACCAGACATTCTCTCACAGTAAGGTTGGGCACTAATTTCAAACTTTCATCCATTTTGCATTTCAGAAGAGAAACAACTTCACATCCTGATCAACAATGCTGGAATCATGATGTGCCCGTACTCCAAGACTGCAGATGGCTTTGAGATGCAGTTCGGAGTCAATCACCTGGGTAAGAGCCTTCCATGTCCACTTTAATCCTCTTCTTCATCTCCAGGAGATGGAGGAATAATTAGCAGCAGGAGGCCCCACCACAGACAAAATCAAATTACCCGCTTTCGGCTCATCACGGAGCTCTTTAGCCAAGACTAGGGCTCATTAACTTGCTCAGACCAAGCAGCTGAGGGTCATCTGGGTTGAAGAAAAGTCCATTCTTTGTGCTTTATTTGTCACATGCATAGTTATACAAGTACAACACGCAGTGAAATGTGTCCTGAAGCACTCCTTTTATGACTGTGCAAACATTAGAAACAATAAGTAAATTTTAAAGTAATACAAATCTGGTCTAAAGTAAAACAAACCTGGAATTTTCTAAAACACAAATAAGAATAAGTACAAGTAGCAATAAGTAAGAAAGTAAGTACAAAAACACAAATCTAAAACACAAATCTAACAAAGTAAAGTAATTTAAAAAAGGAGCAACACAAGTTAAATATAAAATGTGGATGCTAAAAAATAATATAAATATATACACATAATATATATATATATATATACAATGCAAGATATGTAAACAATAATGTAAACAGAGTGATGTAAGAGTGACCAGAGTAATGTAATCATAGTACTTTAAACAGATTAATATAACAGAGTGACCAAAGTAATGTAACAGAGTGACCAGAGTAATGTAACAAACTGACCAGAGTAATGTAAACAGAGTGACCAGAGTAATGTAAACAGAGTGAACAGAGTAATGTAAACAGAGTAATGTAAATAGAATAATGTAAACAGAGTGACCAGAGTAATGTAACAAACTGACCAGAGTAATGTAAACAGAGTGACCAGAGTAATGTAAACAGAGTG
>JBBJLR010107233.1:0-23235 GCA_037577145.1 Brachypetersius gabonensis | reverse complement strand
AGAGAGAGAGAGAGAGAGAGAGAGAGAGAGAGAGAGAGAGAGAGAGAGAGAGAGAGAGAGAGAGAGATAGAGAGAGATAGAGAGAGATAGAGAGAGATATGGAGGGAGAGAGTGAGAGTAGAGAGCATGTTCTAATTACTGTTTCACTTCAATAGCCCGGGCTGTGAGACTCCCCATAGGAGACATGTTGTTGAAGCATGCATCTCCTCAGTGACACATGGATGAATGCCTCACAGCTCCCAGGCCTCCTCTCTTCTCCTCTGCAAATTAATGAGTTCCTTGTATGCAAGGTCACGAACAGCTACATTTATAGACCTGGCTTTAGTGGTCTGAGCTTTTTGTTGATTTCGTATTAAATCAAGTCTAATTGCTGTCTCTTGTTAGAATTCATGCCATTTCCTTATGCCATCAGTCATAAAACTCAGTCAGGAATCTATTTTCCCTCATGTTGGAGCTTTAACGTTTTACGATTTAAGACAAAAAAAAAGAAGAATAGAATAGAAGAAGAATAGATCTGAAAAGAAGAATAGAGCCTAATACACTTCAATTCTTGGGTTGACAAATGCTTGATGTACCCTTAATTATCTATGCAAAAAGTAAAAATTACAATATATTCAAAATTACTCTTATGCAAATGTAGTATCCTAATAGTGTACCAGTCTCCTCCCTTTCTGTGACACTACTTGTCTGCTGGCCCAAAATATCAAAAGTATTTTTGCAGGCCACAGACTTTCATTGTACATACGTGATCACTTCAGAGTGCCCCATACTGGTTTTGCATAGAATCCAGGAACCTTTCATCTATTATTGGATGAATGTAGCAATGTTTTGGCCTGCTGTTTAGAATGCATGTATGGAAGAAAGCAGCTAGCCTTTTTTTTAGTCTCAGTATACCCTCATAGCGAGTCTGAATTTCTTCCACACCAAATTGCAGATGGCGATACAGAGCGCTGTTTGATCACAGATGCTCAAGGCTCATGCTTCTTGCTTTGTGTACCGTGCTTAAAGTGAGGTTCTCAATAATGCATTTTTTTGTGACCCAAATACCACCAGTTGCTGTTGGTAAATCAAGCAGAATGGGAAATTACTTGTATGTGTAATATCTCAATCCACTCATGTGTGTGATTCTCCTACACTGAATTGCATTTTGCTTTTACCATGCATACAGGCCACAGACTGCACATTTAGGTTCCTCCATCCCAAACCTCATACTGCTGTAAAATGTACAGCTGGCTCAGAGTTTCCAGCTAACCAATCCCAAATTCCACTCATTGGCCATTTGATCAGAAACACCTACCAGATGCACTTTGTGGTGTGTTTTGGAGAGCATGGGCAAACTTGGGTGACATTTCATTTTATACTATAACAATCATTTTTGATAAATTTCTCAAAGTTGACTGCTATTGATTTTCATTTGCAATGTCTCGTATTGGTTTTGGATTTGGAGTGGATGGCGGTACCATCCAGGAACTTTTCATATATCACTGGATCAATACTATAGAGTTGAAAACTATTTCTGCAGCAATGTTTTGGCCTGCTGTTTAGAATAGATGTCTGGAAGAAAGCCTTCTACCTTTCTGCATGGCCACAAAACTACAAAAGTTAGCAAATCTAGTGAGATTTTATCGTTAGCCTAATTGTAACTAAGACATGTGTCAGGATCAGAGATGATGATGGAACGAGTCAATAATTTTACTCGACATTTATGATTGTCCCCTCCTCATCTCAGTTCTTCTCTTTGGTCTCACAATTGTCTCATAACTGTAGTTACTTAGTAAAAAGGAAAATGGCAGTGTCCTTGGCCAATTGTACAAAAGTAACGACTGCTCTGATATATCATTTCTGTCAAGGGAGAGTTTGAAATTCAAAACAGCTGATGGCCTATCAGGCTCCCAACACACCTAAAATGTGCCAAAGGCTTTTTTGGAACACCAGCACTGAAAACTCCCTTTTGATTCTTTAAAGAAACCTTTTCAGTGCAAAGGATTGTTTTACACATGAGGGAGAAATGCAGAAAATAACCAGCATTCTTGAGACAAGACTCTGGAAACTTTGATTTTTAAAAGTGTGTGTGCATTTCATGTAATAGATGCTTGTGTTGCCAACTAGGAAAGGATGTTTTAGAGCTAGGAATACACAAGCATCTTCAGTGCCAGGAGTTTCCAAGTCTGACAGTGAAAACCTCTGCAATAAACCTCTGTTCTCCAACCTCTGAGGAGAACTACTCACTGATTCAGGGTCCTCTGGGAATAGAACGCATGATAAGCACCAGTGGTGTAAGACTCCAGTTTTATGAGAAGTTTTGTATTGTGGAGGTTTTTTAAACTTCTTTGAAAACTCATTCACTCTTTAAAGAAACATCTATTGAAAGGAAAGAAATGTGGTCAGAACTATCACTCCTGAAAACCCTTTCTGGCAACTTTACCTTTTAACAGCGCTTCAGAGGAAATGTGGTGGTTCAGCAATAAAGGCGGTAGATCTGATCAGTGTCATAAAGCTGCAGCTTTATTTGATAATGAGGGTCCTCTCAGAGATGGTGTTTGAAGGTCTTGCCATAAGGCTTGTGGTGGAAACAAATATATTTTGGCTAGTCTTCCAGAATTCTGATGTTCAGCAAGGTTGTTTCTTCCACTGACGCCGAGCTCTCAGATCTGCCTGACGCCGCACAAACAGAAGACAGCAAGAAGTTTGTTCTGTGAGGATGATCAAAGCGTGCCCTGGTTCAAACTAATAGTAAAAACACACTGATGGCGCTGCTCCAATTTTTTTTTGCCTTAATATATTCTCACAGTGAGTCTGAATTTCTTCCACATCAAATTGCAGGTGGCTCCTTTCTAGATGCAGCGTGTTATTTGATCACCTTTTGAGACCCTAATACCATCAGTTGCTCAACCGCTGGTAAAGTTAAACAGGCCCTCATACTCAGGCATGAATACACCACACAATCTGAACAATGTGAACATTTTCTCTGCATTAAACCCATTCACCAAGTGAAGCAGGGGGCTGTCACCAACATCTCTGAGGTCCCCTTGAGCAGGGTACTGTCCCCACACACTGCTCCCAGGGCGGGGCAGTGTGTGGGGACAGTTCCCTGCTCAAGGGGACCTCAGAGATGACATGAGCAGTGTTGGGATTCGAACCCACAACGATTGCAGGTGCAGCTCCCTAAGCCAGTGGGTTCCCAACATTTTTTCCTTGAAGCCCCCCTCTGTCCAAGACAAGCCAGGCCCCCCGACTCCTACCTGCATCGACACACAAAAAGAATAAAGTGATTAATATAAACTCTTATTTGCAAAAGTTAAATAGCGGTTGTAGGTTTTTGCTCTTATACTTTTACACACACAACACGTTTCTCTCTTTAGGAATTGAATGTGTAAAATCATAATTTTGGAAAACTCTTGGTAGACAAAATGCTGCGTACCCCCTGTAATCTTTAACGCCCCTCTAAGGGGGGCCCAGACCCCAGGTTGGGAACCACAGCCCTAACCAATATACCACCAGATGCTATTTGAGCATTAGGCCACCAGGTGCCATTAATATCTCAATCCCACTCATTTGCATTAGCATGTTAACGGCCCACAGACTGCACATCAAGGTTCCTCCATACCATACGCTCTACTGCTGCAAAACGTACATCTGACTCAGAATTTCAAGTTTACCCACAAACGCTTATCTAAACTTGGCCATTTTATCAGAAACACCCACCAGGTGCCCTTTGTAACCTGGCCCATAGGACCACCGCTGACCAGACACTGCCTGGGTGGTGGATCATTCTCATCAGTGTCTGATACACTCTGCAGCACCAACCAAAACAAACTCAACACACAAATGGCATTAGGGAAAAGGTTATAAAAAAGAGAAGCCTGAAAGAAAAAGAGGGAGAACCACTCTTACAACTATGGAAGCCAACCTGAAAATGTTAGACCCTCTCCACAGCGAATAAACATGACCTTAATGAGAACAATGACCTCTCTATTAGTGGCTTATTCATGCAAATTTCAAAAGCTTTCGAGTTGCCTGAGAAGAGCCTGATTTGTCTGGCCATGAACACATCAGCTAGAATGATACAGTCATATGCGAGTTTAGGTGGCCAAATGACGTGTTGGTTATGTTCTCATGCCCATTTTAATGCACAATAACTGTCCATTTGCTGAAGATAAAAGCAACTTGAGCAAAGGTTGTGACACATTTAATACATTTTAATACATTTTCCCCCAATACACTAAACTCAAATAAACAGAAACTCTCCTAAAACTAAAACTGTTAAATTTGTTCCTTACTTATTGTCATTAGACCGGGACTATGTTCCAAGATAAACGCAATATTTCTACTTGATGGGAATTGCGAGTTGATCACGATCACTGCTTGGAAGGCAATACAGAGGCTCATATTCTATCAGTGTGAAACCAGACTGCAGGGAAAGTGGGTATTACACTGAATGAGCAACCTTATGCTAGAGCTCCCTCAACAGACCACTCAGTCCTGCATCAGTCTCTCCAGTTATCACTGCATCAGAAAGGAAATCACATTAATGGCAGTGGAACTCTAATCTCTGCCCCCCCTACTCAACACCGCAAACCCCATACACCATCATGCCCACTATATGCCACAGTAGGTCACAGCAAAATGGACTATTCAGTAACAGTTTCAGCATTCGCTGACTTTAAATGACAGTGAATGATGTACACAGAAACATGAGAGATTGGGAGTTTTAATCAAATCATAAGGTGACCGTTCATTTGTAATTTGAGTTTGCTTTCACATACAAAAATAACTATACAGAATAAAACAGGACTTTTAGTTCCGTTTTTAAAACTACTTACATTTATCATACTGTTACATGTGCTTTAAAAAAAAAATCCATAATACTATAATTACAATTAAAATATATTTGGAACGTCAGGAAGACAAGATATACAATTGAACAAATCTACAGTGTACATCTATGATACAAAATGGGTCTCCCATGGGTCCTCCAAAAACACAGTGGATCGACAGTTTCATGCATTAAAATGCAAAAAAAAAATAATAAATTTTTATATATATATATATAAAGGGTTCTGTTTGTAACGTCAGCCACCTTCACATGAACAGTTCATTTGACATTGAAGGTCTGTTTAGAAGTGTCAAATTGTAGATCTGTGTTCTACTTAAAAGAGAAATAAAAAGCACACACTCGCAAAACAGTGTGCACTACCTACACCGCCAAAGCCCCCGGCAAGTGAAATAACCTTAATTCTGCAGAATGCACAGTGCTGTGCAAAAGTTGTAGGCACTTAAAACCATTTTTCTCAGCAGCCAGTGTGTTTTGAAGTGCTTGATAAGTGAAAATCAACATAAATCTTGGCTAGAAAAGGTTTAGTTTCTCAGTCAGACATGGATTTGTTCCATTCCTTCACTTGATGCATCTTCCCGGAGTATTAGTTAGCCAAATGTTATCAATAAGGCACAGAATGGTAACTACAACTAATAGTGAGCTTCATTTAATGTTTTAGTTCATTTTAAAGTTAAATTAAGTAAAGGAATGGAACAAAGACATGTCATCTCTTAACCTAAACATAGTTTTGAAAAGAAAAAAAAGACTGTCAGTTTATGTAAAATTGCCTCCACACCCCCACTTGCCTTTCTCTGTACATTATTTTTCACACAGTGAATTAGTGAAAAGTGAATGAAATATTTCACAAGTTAATTTAATATGTTACCTTTATTTTTATTAGTGTCCACTTACTGCCCAGAACAATAGCTTAAATATCACTTTCTCAGGTGCCAGAACTTTTGCACTGGACTGTATCTTTTATTTGTTTATGATGAGATAAAAAAATCAATTACTCAACATTCAATCAGTTATACTTATTTTAGGTCATTTTATATAGTAAAACAAATTTTACTCCACTGGCAAATACTTATATTCTTTATTCTCTGGATAAAAAAACTGTAATGATGATTCAGTTTTGCTGCAGGTACTCACAGTTCTATTATGATGCTTTTAATGCTTTAGTATAAAGTCATGAAGAAATATTAGATGTGTACTAATAAAGCCATTATTAGATGTTATACTAATGTATACTAATAAAGTCATTAGCCAAGAGTCAGTAATTATCACATTTTAGAATGTTATTAGGCATGATGGTAGCAAAAGGCTCATACCTGTCATAAAAAGTCATGTGTGGCATAAAACATAAAAAAAAACAAACATAAAAAAACCCAATAAATTATTCATCAATAATTACTGTGATGGACAATTTCTAAATCAAGAAATGTAGTTTGTTTAGAGAATGTAACTGTAGCCAAGCAACTATGTACCACTGAGTGGTCTATCACTGAATACTGTAATTTCAGGAATGTTTTAACTGTGTTTCATGCAAAACTATTTGCTTTATAAGTAGTTTTTGGATAACTAATTTCCAAAGTGATGACAGTACTCATTTCCATTAGTGCCTTTATGTGATTTCCTGCTTAGCACCAAGCTAATGTATTTCCTTCTCCCCACACAAGGGCTAAATCTCAAATAGCTCCCTACGCTACCTGTTGTAGACAGGAGTAAAGAAAATACTGGCACCCAAACAGTGCGCAACATTTCTAATAAAGAGCCATTTGCGCACATTCAGCCTTGTGTGCCACTCTAGGCATGGGTGTAGGAACCAGAATTTCATAACATGTATATCTGAGATTCACCCTGTCTTTTATGCCTCTGAAGTCAGACTTGTGCATGTAAGAAATTCATACTGACATACTCTTCCGTTTCTTATATTGCAGTTTGACAGTAAATACTTCAACTCAAAGCCTATGATGTTAATGGAGGGGCCTACTAATCTGTTAGCTATCTCATAAGCTGTTAGCTATCTGAAAAGTTCGCAGATCCTCATTTTAAAGAAAACTAGGTTCTTACTTCATCCATCAATTTGCATGGTCAATGAAAGTAGCAGGATGGTCCAGTGCATTGTGTTTTCAGGACTTGTCACATGAATGATAGAATTTAATTGTTGTGTGGTTTGCAAGTATTTGGTAATTTAATCGGATTTTAAGTACGTATCAGCTTTCTAATCAACAATATTTAACTTCTTACCATGTCCAGTAGTGCAGCTCATGATGATTGTTACTGCCTAAAAAAAGATAATTCCACTTGCCGAGGCAGCCTTTTTTGCAATGTATGTGAAATAAAAGGAATAACAGTACAACATACATCCAAACACAACAGCACCCTCAGGTACTACCACTGAGAAATCCTGAGTTTGATATGGATGCGGTTTCCATTACGCACATCAGTGGTCAAGGCTATTACTGTACATTACATCTACACACGCGCACGTGCATTAGCTCTTCCAGTCAACAAGACACCGAGCAATTTCTGGATCAACATTATTAAGGCAGAAGTGTCTCTCTCACTTTCACTCTCTCTCTCTCACACACAATCACACATGCTCTGATGCCACAGTCACATTTTGCTCTCAGTACAAAGATCGCAGTGTCATCATTTATCGTAAAAGCAATTACTTTCAAACACGAATGTATATTCCTGATCTCGAAAAACAATAATCTAAAAACAAGACAAGGCCTTTTCGGTGCTATATTCGATTTAGCGGGACAAGAAGCTGCACGCACCACGAAGTCAGTCAAAATCCCAGAATTCTGAGCAGTTCTTTCCCTGATGCAGTTATGAGTGCACAGATCAATTCTTCACTTATAGGAACTGTTCAGTCCAAAAGTAAGTAGAAGCTAACAGCCGTATAGCCACCAATTAGCACAATGCCATTGACATCATACTAACCAGTGGCTACCAGGTTCTATACACTGTTAGCATGTTGTGTTGAGCTACTCCTTTAGTAAAAAAATAAATTGGACGCTTTGTTCCTGGTGGATTGGCACTCCACACCAATAAAAAAAAAGTTAGCTGATAAATCTGCACTGCTTGTGAAGGTTCCTTGGCATGTTTCTGTGTAGCTGGAGCATGTTTCTGGTCCAGTGGGACTCCAGGCAGGGCAGCAGCAGCGATGAGGTTGTACGTGAGAATGCTGGACCCAGGCCTGAAGCTCCGTACACTCACTCAAGTGAAGCTCTTCTCCTCAGTGATGTTAACTAAGGCCGATGGAACCTGGGTGATAAACACAATATTCTGCGTTGGTGTTTACATTAAGAGCATTTAACAGACATGTTCATATATACACACTCATTGGCCAGAACATGAGGTGATGAAAAGGACACATTCACTTAATTCAATTTTCATGTGAAGCTCTGATGCAGTTAATCCCTTTAAGTTATAAAAATGTGATTAAGCAATTTGTTTCCTAAAATAAACTGATATAACTTAAAAATGATGATTGATGACATCACAATTGAAATGCACTCATTTTGCTATATGAAATGGTAATAATAATTATAAAGAAAGAAAAAGAAAGAAAGAAATATAATAGTAGTAATTATAATCATTATCATCATAACTTTCAATTTTGCTTCTTTAAAAAATGTAACAGTATTGTGTACTGTTAAACCTGGATGCAACTGCGAGGTTTAGCAAACCTGGTGTATATCTTGCTCTCCTCATGGACCTCCATCTCTGAACTCTTAAATTCATTGAGCTCCTTTCTGATGGCAGCCTGCAACAAAAGATGATCCAGAAAAAGAGAAGGTGAAAACCTCACCATGTGTCTTTCTGCCACCATATGAGCCGACTCACACCCGGTCATTCACACTTCTACGCATCGCACATAAAAGGGGAAGTGTTAGTTCTAGGCTCTGGACAAAAAAGGTCAGCAGAGAAGCTCATTAAAAGTTTTGTCTAAAAGTTACATACTTTCTAAATACTCCACAATGTACATTTCTTTCCCACATCTGCTCCTAGAGCAGTGGCACTCAACCTTTTCAACATTAAGGCCCACCTAGCTATCACAGCATGTTAACAAGGCCCACTTGGCCATATTAGACAATATTAAATAACCAGTTGTTGGAAATAATCATCCAGACAGCAAAACATTCCTGTGAAGTTGTTCTGGTTGGAAGGTCACCACAAAATAATATGTCTTCATGCAAACAAGTGTCCAAACGGTATCTCACAAAAACTAACAGTAACGACGCATTGGTAATATCAGTGGAGTCGTCCATCTGTAGTGCAAAATGTGGACTTCCTTTAATTCTTTCTATAACCTGACTTTATATGTCAGAACACACTTACAGTATCATGACAGCGGTTTTCCAGATGCTTTGTTTCGAGATGTTGTTATAGTTTTGAGGGTTTTAACGTTTACACTCCACACACTGTGCCTTGGGCTCCGTGTCATCACGACCCCTGGCACGACCCATATTTCATGTATACTGGGTTATATTTGCACAAATTTAGATATTTTTGTTTACTATCTGCTATTTCTTTGTGCTTCAGAAACTCTTTGTGCTACGAGACTCCATGTCTCGTAAACTTGCCTGCTATCGTGTTAATTAACGGCGTTGACCCAAATGAATGATGCTAGTCTTTTTTTTTTTTACTTTTGTTTTTAACTATGCATTTAAAAAATATCTAATTCATTTTTGTAGGAAATTTGCTTAAAGATCTTTATATAAATTATATATGTAATTTTTTTTTTACTATATTTACATCCCCAATTAAGCTTGGTGCCGGCAGCCCTTTATAGGCGAATGTTAGATTCTCAATTTTAGATTCGCGGCCCAATCAAAAGCCTTCGCAGTCCATCAGTGGTCCATCGCCCAGTGAATGAGAAACCCTGTCCCAGATCTACACTTCATGTAGAATTAATATTCAGATGTTACTGAAGACATTAATTAGTTGCCTCTGAGCTAATTCGGGCTGGACTCATGCATCCTATTACATATCAAATGCATGTATGCAAGTAAAAATAACCCAATTCTAATGACTGAAGTGTTCATTCTATCCAAACAAAAGAACCAACCCTGACCTTATCAGCAGGGGTGAGTTTGGTCCAGGGTTTGTCTGCACGCCGGTCATAGTCTTCTGCATGGGTGCTTTCCACGTACTCGTGGAAGCGAAGGATCTTCCTGGCCTGGAGTTCAGCTACTGTGGGCCTCTGGGACAACTATAGAAACAAGCATATTCATTAGGACAACACTGCTGTAGGAGAGGGACAATTACAATTAGGAATACAGGAAGTTAAGGTGAGCTACAGAGTATAGAAGTGTGTGTAGAAGTGATCCTTCTGTGTCATCTAATATTGTTATTTTGAATGGCCTTGTTCAGTATGTTGCATATATACTGATTTAATGTTGCATTTCAAATTTTAAAACCCCCTCCCATGTCCATAGTGGCAACAAAAGAGTCACAGACGAATTGTTTTTGTTGTAGTGATGAGCAGTTGAAGAACAAAAAAATGGCATCTTTTTAACCTTAACTGTTGTATGATGTTAAAATGCTTATATTCCAGTGCATGAGCTAAACTAAACATGTTGATAGCTAGTGAGCAAGCTCTAATTCAGATTGACAAGAGTTTATTTCCCCATGGAATTGTGTGTTTTTCTAACATCTGAGAGGTAAATATCGCAGCTGTTTCGCTGGCTTTCATGTTTCCTTTATAGGGACTTTTTAGGATTAATAACAGTGATGTGGGTGCCATTACTAAAATGTGCCATTTAAATGTGCAATTTTCTCAGGTGATTTACTACTGCTTTTTGCTCAACTCAATGTTTGTCACTCCACTGTGTGTGTATGTATGTGCGTGTATGTGTGTGTGTATATCCACAGTGTTCTAA
This sequence comes from Brachypetersius gabonensis, assembly GCA_037577145.1. Classification (NCBI taxonomy): domain Eukaryota; kingdom Metazoa; phylum Chordata; class Actinopteri; order Characiformes; family Alestidae; genus Brachypetersius; species Brachypetersius gabonensis. The sequence goes on along the minus strand of JBBJLR010107233.1, from coordinate 12,522 downwards.
TATTTATTTATATATACACTCTGTACATAAATACATGCATATGCTCACTGTGTACATTAGGGCTGCACGATATTAGGAAAACGATATGCGATAATGTTTTTGAGTATTGAGATGGCGATATCACATGCAATAAGTAAGCAAATGCCTTTAGCCTTTATAGTGTTCATGTTTTTCTGCTTTGGAAAAATATATTTTTTTTTTAAAGAATTTACTTAAACACAGCATTTAATGCCTCCCATAAAACATTTGAATCGTTGAACATTGTTGAAAAAAAATCTGAAAATATTTTTTAAATATAATTTAAAATCTTAAATAAATGTAAACATAATTTAAATTATAGAAAGTTCTTAGCCAGAAAAAAATAGCAAAAGGAACAATCTACAGAAGTAGCACAGAAGATTAAGAAAAATGCCCAGTGTTTTTTTGTGGGACTGGCTGAAGAGCTTTGGAAAATTTACTGCAGTTCAGTCAGTCTTTCGCGATATGTATATTTTTTCTCGATATGTATATTGCGCATGTTGATATCGCGATGACGGTAACTTTGCGACACACACACACACACACGCTTGTATTTTTATTCTACTTTATTCTATTGTTATTTTTGCTGCTCTTTGTACTGTCCACTTTCTGCCATGACAATGCAAATTTTGCCACTTGTGCCATCATCTCTTTTATGCTCTTGGAAGCAAGTTGCTTTTACCAGGCTAACACTACATTAATGTGGAAATAAGAAGCAGTCAGTGAGTGAGTGAGTGAGTGAGTGAGTGAGTGAGAGAGTGAGTGAGAGAGTGAGTGAGTGAGAGAGTGAGTGAGAGAGTGAGAGAGTGTATGCGTGTGTGTGTGTGTGTGTGTGTACTGCCAAACCTTTCTTGTGAGTCTGCGTTTGATCTCGCTCCGCTCTGCCCGTCGGTCTGCCTCATTCTTGGCTGGAACAAGAAGTAAACATTCCATGGAAACACACATACACACTCAAACTCACTCTGCAGACCCTCACCTGAAGAGCTGCTGTTCTAACAAGAGTCTCTATTCAGACTCCACACAAGGCAAAGCTTTTTCTACTTTTTCCTTTCTGCCTCAAAAAACTGCAGCTGCTTTGCAGAAAGAAGCATAGAACTCTAACTCATAAAAGGATATATTTTTAATAAAAAGGATATATATATTCCTGTGGCAATGTACAGCTGTATGCAAAACACCTCTGATCAAATTAAATGCTTTGTTGAAAATCATCTACATTGAACATACAGTATGGTCGATTAAACTATGTAGAAATGTGTTCTCTGTACAGGAGGTTTGTTTGTTTCCACTTATAAAAATAAACAAAATATTAGACCTTAACTCAACCCTTTTGTCTGTTTTTACCATTTGTACATAACAGTACATCCAAAAGAACATGTTAAGAAACTGACATGTTACTATTATAAAAGACCATTAGGAGGCAGCAGTGTAGCCTTGAAACCACAGACAGCACCAAAAGGCACATGAGCAAAGATAAGGAGCAGTTTGTTGGTGGGAGACTGACCTTGGAGAATGTTTCTTTGCTCGAGTTCATGTTGCGTTGGTCTCTGACTCAAACGCCTGAGAAGATACAACACCAAACACACACTGTTAATGCATCTGTGCTGGACTATGTGTGTTTGAGTAACCCTAATGTAAATATACTCTGACAGCTATAATAAAATGTGTACCGTGTAAGGGTGGTGCCAATCTTGTTGCGGACAGCTTCCCACTGCTCTCGGCTCTTCCAGCTGCTGTTCTCCTGGTCCTGCTGCTCTGCCTTCTCCTGCTGTTTCTCCAGTTTCAGAGCCAGAGTGTCCTTTCGCTTCACACGACTCGCCAGACCAGCTGAAACACACAGATGCATTAAATATCAGTGGTCAGGGCTGAATGTCTGCAGCTTGGGGTGCATCAGTGTATAGATTTACGGCCTATTACAGTTTCTTTATAACCAAATAGATATTTTTCTATTGTACAGGTTCACAAGCCACTTTTTAAATGAAAGCAATAAGTTGGCTTTTATTTTCTCTGTAGTGAAAACAACTCACACACAGGCTCATCACTCAAATACAACGAGAGGTGAATTTTGATGGTATAGACTGGTCTGTTCCAGTGGATGCATATGTTTGTTAGGTATCAACTGGTCTTCTCCCAGAAAGAGGCATGGAACAGTTAAGCTGATATCCTCACACACATCATATTGTAATTTACTGTTAATTTGTGCATTATACTTGTTGGTATATCCTCCTCTTCGTCGTCATCAGAGTCGTCTCTGTAGAGAATGGGGCCGTCTGAGTCGCTCTCCTCGTCTTCCTCGCTGTCTTCAGGTCCACCGCTCTCTGGGATGACAGTGACGCTGGGATTCTCCACTAAGCCCCGTCTGCTACGGGGTTCCAGTTCCAGTGGTCGGGTGGGCCGAGGGGCTGGGTGAAGCTTCGCCAACTCTTCCTCTATGTCAAAGTCATCATCCTCAGGCCTGAGAGAGAGAGGGAGAGAGAGATAGAGCACAAGAGAAAGAGAGAGAGAGCAAGAGAAAGAGAGAGAGCAAGAGAAAGAGAGAGAGCAAGAGAGAGAGCGTGAGAGAGAGAGAGAGAGAGAGAGAGAAAAGTAAGTGAGAGAGCAAGAGAGAGCGTTTCATAGCTTCGTATATTTGTTTCTTTATTTAGTATTTTAAGGCTTTGTCTCTTTTTAAGCCATGAAAGCTGCTACGTAAACACAAATCGCATATTTAATTTGCAAAGGCCTTCAAAAAATAAAAACTTTAGGCACCATTTAACACTGAATTACCAACATTGCAAAATGAAAAAACTAAAATAAACAAAATACAAACAAAATCGAACAAACAAGCACAAGTTTACTGTGAGCAGCTATTTCCCTGATTGCAAATCACTGAAACTAGAGGTGGAAAGCAGAAAATTCACAGTTGTGATGACCCTGTTATTCATAAATTAGCAAACTTAGGATTAAGTAAGGAACACGTATTTTTAAAGTGATTTTCGCAGACGTAATAACAGTGCTGAAGAATATAATTTTACAGAAGTTGAAGGGGAAAAAAAAAAGAGTGGAAACATGGCCACTAAAGGGTAAAACACTCACAGTCTGAGGGGCTCAATAGTGACAGGAAGTGAGCGGCGGCCGCTTGTCTCAACGAGCACGTCATGTGGCAAGTCGAACAGCAGAGAGTGAGCTCGGAGGGATTTGTCTGGTTTTGGCTGCGGTGGGCTGGGGCTGACCAGCGCCCGCTGAATTAGGATGTGCAGAGGGATGGATGGAGGCGCCGAGGGTGGCTCTGTCGTGGGGCTCGGGGGGTCCACGATGGGGACCGGTGGTTGGGGGTTAGCCCGGGGAGGAGACGGAGGGATGTGGACGGGTGGAGGAGAGATCACTGCAGGTGCTGAGTTGTTTTCTAATTGGGCGAGAGGAGGCACAGGGGATGTGCTTCTGGCAGGTGGCTCAGGCTGATTGGATGAAGGGTCCTCCGAGTGTCGTTTAGCGACTGGCGTTGTCCTCGCTGGGGGAATGGGAGGGGAACGCTTAGATGGGACTGGGTTTGGGACTCCAAGACTTGGAGGTGCATCCGCTGTGAAAGAGAAAAAGAAAACAAGTAAGAAAGGTTTTTCAAAGGCATTGCGGAGAAAAGTTAAATCAATTAGTAAGCTGGGAAACATTAGAATAAGCAACATGAACATGTTAGTGTAGTTTGTGTGTGCTTTTTTTTTTTTTTGAGTTTTGTAAACTATACAGCACTTGCATTTGTGATTATAACATTGTAAATATAAATACTAATTCACTGCTCTGCTCTGACTAGGTTTAGTCTTAACTTTAACATTAGCTCATTTGAAGGGGCAGCTTCTGGCACATCCTTCTGCCAGTTTTAATATTTAATGTCTACACCTGACACTTTGTACGGCCAGGGAATTCCTCTGTGTGGTTCAAACCTTTTACTATTAGCACCATTACTAAGGGACGCTGGACTGAGAAATTGTCAAATGGTGAATAAAATAAGATGATGTCAAAGTAGGCTGCCATCCAATGAGCTGCTTGTTATACAGTAGCTATTCTATTCGATGGTTGTTGTTTAGAGACTCAATCTTTTTATAACCCAAGCAGATGTTCAGGGTTCTAGAAGTATTGACTGCACCCGTCATATACTCATGATAACTGTGTTGTGACAATTTATCACAATGAAAATGACATGTTACCATATCATCCACCCTATATGCAATGGTTTCTGACCCTGATCCTGGAGTATCCACTGTCCTAATACACCTGATGCAATGAATAAGTCATTCCTGATGAGGCGTGTTCCTAAGTGAGTGTATAAGTGCAGGGAAGACACAAAAATGTGCATGGCTCCAGGAACAGATTTCAGAACCACAGTGTTCGTGTTAATGTAATCAGAATGGTGAACATTTCATAAGGAGCGTAGCTCAGTCATATAATCTAAAAATGACTTAAGAATCACTGCATACGGCACAAGAATGACTTTTTCTATGCATCATATGTCTCATGCAAAACATCTAGCATGCTAGACATTTGTAAAAACATTAATGAACATTGTTTGGGAATGTTCTCGTGCATGGAATGGAGACGGAATGGGATGCGTTAGATTTTAGTACCGACACTTAAGTGCATTTTCAGCTGTAGATGGCTGCTAATCATGGCCCGTGCAGTTCTACATTCAAGTCTTTATTTCAGTAAAAAAAAGAAGCTCCCAGTTCTCGGCTCCTCTCCTGTACTGGCCCTTCATGAGCGCGGCCAAGAAACATGAGCTTGCATTTATTCAGCCTTTTTTCCTAGTGGCGCACTGCTCATGAATCTCTACGGTCAATCAGTTTTTCCAGCCAAATCAGCAGATGGCTGAGTTTGTGGAAAAAAAGTACTTGGCTAGCTCACATTAATAAAGATCATAATCATAACACAAACCAACTGAAATGCATATTTAATGAATAATGTAATAATAGTTATAATAAAAGTTAAATGTCTGTCTGGTCATTTTGTGTCAGAAAGCAAGTATTAAACGATCAGACGATGCACCTCTATTAATTTTACACTGTGGAGTTAGAGAGGAAAGGAGGGATAGATGCAGCTTCTCCTGTCCTTTGGAACAAGACCAGTAAAGCATGCCACATGCATGGTCTTTTAGTGTACTCTACTGACAAGTGCTAGAGGGCAAGTTGACACCTGGGCAGGGCAGAGGGCCCCGGCGGCACAGGTAGCTGGGTAGGGAGAGGTATATGCCGTGTTTGGCCTGTTGTCTCCAGCTGGTCCAGTACGGAGGAGGCTGAACTTTAGAGCACCTGGTTAACGTTGTAGCTGGAGAGGAACGAAGGCACATGTCAAATAAGCCTTCAGTGTAGTAGGGTGAGGATCTCTGACCTCAAAACAAAACAGTTCAGTTACATTTCTCACTGCTCCTTCTTCAATAAACATTTCTAACTCAAAAGTACAAAAGTCAAGTGTATGAGATGTCTATTTTGACAAAGGATTTCGCAGTGTGTCCTTGTAGTGTTTTGTTATTAAAGCCGGTCTTATTTAATCTCCAAACAAACTGATGCAAAGGCACTATAAAGTAATCCATACACATACACAATATGGACAAACATATTGGGACAAACTACTTTTGTCCTATACTCTACCTATTGGGATTTATCGAATTCAGTGAAGGGCAACCTTAAAGCTTCGGCAGACCAAGACACTTTGGACAACGCCATGCTTCCAACTTTGTGGACACAGTTTGGGAAGAACCTTTTCTATTTCAGCATGACTTTGCCTCAAGCCCCATAAAGACATGGTCAGATGAGTTTGGTGTGAAAGAACTTGACTGTCCGACAAAGAGCCCTGACCTAAACCCCATCCAACCCCTTTAGGATGAACTGGAACAGAGATTGTGAGACAGGCCTTCTCGTCCAACATCAGTGACTGACGCACTACAGAATAAATGGGCACAAATTCCCACAGAAACTCCAAAATCTTGTGGAAAGCCTTCCAAGAAGAGTGGAAGCTGTTATAGCTGCAAAGGGGGAAAGTCTATTTGAATGCCGTTTCATCACATGCCCTGTTGTTGTAACGGTCCCAATACTTTTGTCCATATTGTGAAGATTTGACACACGAATTACACTATGTATCAATGTGCCAATTTTCTTGAGTTTTAAAAAGCAGTAGCCATAGAGATTCCCATTTTCCAATGCTTGAACTGCAAAAATGTTTGGACCTGAGCTTAACTTGGTGTAACGCTCTCAGTAGTGGTGGTCTATAAATGGTTTAACGCTCAAGTGGCATGGGTGTGTCTGCCCCAAGTCCTCAAATACTGGCAGCAGCTGCATGCTTCATCCTTGACGTGCCCTTGATAGGCTGGAGGTCTAGCTGAGCAGTTAACAGATAGCCTTTAAAGAGGGTAGCGCTTTCGGTTACATGTAATTGTTAGATTGTGGGACTAACATGCCAGTATTGAGTATGGACTGGACCATGACAACGGATTGTCATTTCATCTTGTACAGTGTGTCATCATGAGAATCTGATTTCTCAACAACAGTGATTCAGTAACAACCCGATCCACATAAAACCAACCACAAAATCCAAGCATGTCAGGAATATACAACTATTTGAATAGTATGTCAAAATATAATACAGAGGACATCAGCTGGATGGAACTGGGTCGCCTTTGTTTTCAAAGCAGCTTCGGTTCCTCTTGGAATGTTGTTTAACACGTTTTAAGTGTTCCTTAAGAGCAGAGAAACTATTGCAATATCAAAGTATCTGGCAAAGCTGTTTGAATGTTTTGCAAGTCCTGTAGCTTCTTCTAAAGAACGACTCATCCGGATGTAGAAAATACTGCACTCCACCTTTAATTTATTCCAATAGCCTTAGACTTTTTAGGTTGTTGTGCTCATTAAACACTGGCTTAACTAACAACTTAAGACTTTGGTGATTGGGCATCAGAAATCTGCTCTTTGCTTTTTCTTAGCCGATACATGGGGTTAAACACCCAGTGTTGACCGCACTAAGTAACTACTGCTATTCCTGTTTAAATAGCTAAGAACCAAGATTATTGTATTTTAATCCTAGTTGTTCAGTTATTTTGACTAGCTTTAGTTTTCTACTTAAACACTTTATAAATACGAAGGAATCTGAGCCAAGATTAGCCCTCCTTATGAGTGTTTTTGCAGCAGCTGTGGTATTGTCTGATTTTCTAGCCAGTAGCTGTGAGTTTACTTTTGTGGCCCACGGTAAATCATACTGCACCCTAAATTACACTGATAATATATGCCACTTATATGAAAATTTTTTTGGGTTAAGAGATGTTTTGGTGATGTATTGCTACAGAAACAAACCATTTGGGTTACTACTACTGATCTCAACTATTTGTAAGCACCATTAGCTTCATTAGCTTTATTGCTAAACCATAGAAGGAAAACATTGCACTCCAAACACATTTTGTCTGCATTTGGGTTATTTTGGGTTAAACTATTTAGGTGAATTTTTGGCATTTTTGTCATACTCTATATCCCCATCCATCCTTCTTCTTGACGACTTCAATACCCATGTTGTTTCTTTAGAGACCAAGGCCACCACTGATCTTCTGGACATCCTAAATTTCTTCAATATCACTTAACACGTCGAGGTCACACACTGGATCTCGTTTGCACCTCTGGTATTGTCATCAATAACTTGACTCACACTGACCTTGCTATCTTTGACCACCTCGCCCTTCCCGCTAAACAAAGGCACACCATGACATTCAGGAAACTCGCATCCATAAATTTCTCTCTTCCTAACTGCCACCACTGCTCAATCTACAGATACCCTGAGCACCTCCCCCACGGTCAACACCTACAATAATATTCTCCCTTCCTGCCTTAACACAATTGCTCCATTAAAAACAAAGGCCATCTCATTCACATGCTCTGCCACCTGATATACCAGCGAACTCCAAAAACTCAAAGCCAAAAGCCAACAGCTGGAATGGCTCTGTAAGAAAACTGGTCTCACTGTTCACCTGGAGGCCTACAAATTCCACCAACAGCAATACAAGCAGGCCCTCAATGCTGCCCGCTCCTCCTACTACTCCTTCGTTATACAGTCTGCATCCAAAAATCCTAAGCCACTTTTTCCACTATAGAAAAACTTCTTAAACCCATAGACACTAACACGAACTCCTTCACCACCTCCTGCTACTTTCTTGCATTCTTCAAAACCAAATTACATAATATTCATGACAACCTGACCCATGGCACCACCAGCACCACTACATCTCTATCCCCTTCTCCCCAACCTCCAGCACAACTCCTCTCCTCATTCTCCAGCACCACTGAAGCTGATTTGACTCTCACCATCGCCGGAATGAAATTTCAACCTCTCACCTGGACTCTATCCCTACAAATCTTGTCAAAACCTGCTTCCCCGCACTCTCCCCTCTCATTACCAAGATCATTTTCTCATCTCTGTCCACTGGGTTTGTCCCCGCTTCTCTAAAGATCGCCACTATCACATCAATTTTGAAAAAACTTGTGTGTCAGGACTTAATCCTGATACTCCCAACAACCTTCTAACAATCTCAAATTATCTTTTTCTGTCTGAAGTCCTTGGGTGAGTTGTAGCTGCTCAACTCCAAACCCATCTTAACTTCAATAACCTATATGAACATTTTCAATCTGGATTTCGCACTAAATACAGCACAGAAACAGCACTGAAACCTTAATAAATTACCAATGACATATTCCTTGCTGCAGATTCTGGTCTCATCATCATCCTCCTCGATCTCAGCGCTGCCTTCGACACCATCAACTACTCCAACCTTCTCTCATGTCTCCAGGAATTCTGGGATAACTGGTACAGCCCTTGCCTGGTTCACCTCCTATCTCTCTAACAGACAAAATTACATCTCCATCAATAACTGCAAAATCCTTCACCACCCCCGTCACGCATGGCGTCCCCCAAGGCTCTGTACTTGGCCCTGTCCCTTTCATTCTATACATACTACTCCTTGGTCAGATCCTACATCAACATGGACTTCAATTCCACTGCTGCGCCGATGATATCCAACTCTATCTCTCCTCCAAGACATTAACATCTGCTATCAACTCCACCCTCACCACCTGCCTCAGTGATATCAAATTATGGACCCAAAAAAACTTTCTTCAACTTAACTGCAATAAGTCTGAAATAATCATCACTGGCCCATACTCCCTTGCACGACCTGACCAGAATTTTGTCCTTACACTGATGGCTCCTGTGTTCGTAACCTTGGAATCATGTTCGACTCCACCCTCTCCTTCGTAACTCACATTTATCAAGTCACCAAATCAGCCTTCCTGCACGTCTGAAATATTGCCCACCTTCGGCCTTCCTTATCCTTCACAGTAACTGAAACCCTCATTCACTCCCTCATCACCTCCAGAATCGATTACTGCAACAGCATTCTTTACGGCCTTCCATCCAAAACCCTAAATAAACTACAATATGTCCAGAACTCTGCTGCCCGGCTGCTCACCTCCACTCGTCAACATGACAGATCACCCCTGTCCGCTACAACCGTCTCTGGCTCCCTGGAAAATTCAGAATCAACTTCAAAATACTACTACTCACCTACAAAGCTCTCAACAACCAAGCTCCTCCCTACCTCTCTAAACATTCTCTCCCATACAAGCTCAGCATCAGTGGCCTTAGGTCCACTGATGCACAATGCCTCACAACAGCTAGGTCCAAGCTCCGGACTTGGGGAGACAGGGCTTTTGCTGCTGCTGCACCCTCCTTCCGGAATGCCCTTCCCACCCATATCAGGCAATCAAAGACCATCTTCCTTTAAGCAGTCACTCAAAACCCACCTTTTCCAACTTGCTTTCTCCAGCTGATATTTAAGATATTTAACATATTCTACGCTGACCACTATGTCTAATCTTGTCTGTATTCTTGCGCATGTCCATATGTTTTTTCCCTCATGTTTTGTTTACTCAAGTCTACTCAAGTTGTACCAGCGTCTTTGAGTATTTAGAAAAGCGTTTTATAAATTGAATGCATGATTATTATTATTATTATTATACCAATTTGTTTATTTCTGATACTCAGTCCATTAAAATATGGCTGGACTGGAACCAAGACATATTAAGACACTGTTGCTCAATACTACAATATTTTTTCTCTTTTGTCCTTAAGCAAAGAGCCACATTTCTGAGGTTTACGAGACAGCGCATTATTTATCCCGGAGTATCTAACGGCATGCATATGTTGACAGCCACTTTAGTTTTAGCCTGCAGTCTAGCTTGGGCAAGGCACTACCACTGTGATAACATGCTGTGACATGGGGCCAAAACCCAACAGGTGTGTACGTGAGTGCCCTGGCAGCCTGTCAGCACAACATACCAGAGGCAAGCCTGCTCCTGCTCTCGTACACTCACAAAAGCTTTCGTTCTAATACACCGGTGTACACAGACTCTTCTCCCAACATGCACTTGTTTTCCCACGCACTCACTCACTGCTGTCTTTTTTGACCATTTTTCTCATTCCTAAGGTCAAGTTCGATTTTGTGCCCATGTATCTGGAGACTCGTGGAGGTGTTGTGCTCACACACACACACCACTGCAATTGCTTTCCTGAGAACGATCCACCACTCAAATAACACCAATTCACTTGTAGGCCTTAGGTGGTCCTGATTATGATGAACTGTGTGTGTGTGTGTGTATGTGTGTGTGTGTGTGTGTGTGTGTGTGTCGCATAAAGCAGTAAGTTTTTAAACACTGTGGGTGAACACATGGGTGTCTGCTGCAAACAATCTATGAAGAAACAAATAAAAAAAAAAAACTAAGAAGAAAAAGAAAAATATGGGTAAAATAAGATAAGATGTCTGACATCAAATCAGCTATTTGTTACTACATATTGTATGCAGTTAATATACACTGATTGTTGGTTACATTAATATACTCTGGTTGTTTTATGAACAATGAAGTACTGATGACAATTTATTATAAGAACCATAAACTCGTCAAGCCTAAAATGGAAAAAGATTTGCTCTCATGAATTAGAAAACATATTTAGGAGCTACAGTGAGAAACAACTCTATTGTTCTTTACTGAAAAAGTTAATGTAATCGCTTCCACATCCAATTATTGTGAGTGAGATGCTCATAAACTTCCTGACACAGAGACAGAACAAGTTACTCCAACAAACAGATCCATTAACATTTCTTCTTAATAACAGTCCTTAGAACAGAATACCACCCCTACTGGCAGTACAGTCACACTGGGCTCCATGGAATTGTTTCATCCTCTATTAGACCCCTTACACCATTGCTTCACAGGTAGCTATGATTACAATATTACTTCAAATAGTAATCTGCACAGGGTCTGACATTGTTACTCCAGTGAGCAGCAGCATAAGCAGACAGGACTCACCTTGCAATGAAGGGTTGCTGTTGCGGTTGGTGGGTTTGGGAGGGGGCACAGGGGGTTGCTTAGAAGCTACAGGGGGAACCTGGGCAGTAGAGACAGTAGCGATCACAGGACCAGCAGGAGCCGTGGTGGTAACAGAGGCAGCAGGGGCAACAGGGGCAGAAGGGGCAGTAGAGACAGTAAGGGTAGGCGGGGTTGCAGCAGCAACAGGGGCAGAATGTGCAGGGATGGCAGGCGGGGCATCATGGCCCCCTGTCATGACTGTAGGGAGAGAAGACGAGCCCTCTACCAACAGAGACACAGTCCGGGGGGGAGGCTTAGCAATGGGGGGAGCGGAAGATGAAGAAGATGTAGATGATGCTGATGATGCTGATGAAGAGGACGTTGAGGAGGGGCCATGGCCAGACTCTGTGGAAAGCGGGGAGGACATCAACCATTTAGGAGGTAGGATGGCTTGCTTAGGTGGGGGCTGCGGCTCCTTTGGGAGAATGTGTACCGGGTCGGGCTTGGGAATGGGGGTAAAGCGCACACCAGTGGACCCTAACAGAGGGCCAAACATCACAAACATGCACACAAACACAAACACGTACACAGAAAAACACTGACATGAGCAACACACAGCACAAATTGGGAACACAGGTGCACACAGCGCTTTAAAGAGCTCATCTCATAAAACTAATTTTATTTACAAAATGTTCGACTGTTGACTAGCTGTATAGTACAACTACCTTCTCCTTCACAGTCAAAACAATCCATGCAGTTTTGAAAGTTACTTGTCCTGAACATATTTATGTGATGTCACAGAAACAAATGCACTCATATAAATAGCCATGGAAAAATGCATGCATCATCTTTTTTTGACATTTTTTTTCTGATTATTGCTTTTGTTACTTGTGGCAGTGTTAAATGAGCATGTCACTATTGTTTTATACACTACTGATCACACTTGATTAAAAATTCCAAACAAATGAAACCAAATTAATACATATAATGTATTATACATTATGCACGCACAGCACATATTTTACACAGCTCACACTGCAATAGTTCAGAAAAGAATCGCTACTTGTGCATTTTACACACACACACACACACACACACACACACACACACACACACACACACACACACACACACACAC
>JBBJLR010107219.1:0-23237 GCA_037577145.1 Brachypetersius gabonensis | reverse complement strand
GTGATATATATCGTTATCGAGGTAGAAAATTGCTTCTACCGTGATAGAAGATTTTGGTTATATCGCCCACCCCTAGTATTCGGCAAGAAGAGTCTCTTTAACAGCCAATAGAAGTCAATATCACCTTAGAGATATGATCAACCCAGCTATGTTAAGATCATGCACAAAGGGCACAAGCAAATCACTTGATATCCAGGACATGTGGAAAACTTCCTGTTCAGCCTGGAAACCTCGTCAACACTCACTGCTCATCAGTGCTTGAGATTCCAGCCTAAAGCGAACATGGAAAGGCAATCAAGCTGCCAGTGGAAACTTGACCATTTATGGTGACAAGAGTAAATATTAGCTTATCCACTGTAGTAAAGCCATGCAATGGAACCAAGAGCTGTTCTATTTTGTAATGTTCACTTGTATTACATTTAGTAGGTGGAGTCATGTATCTATTTTGGATTGCTCTCTGAACTACCTAACATTAAATTGTGAATTTCAGACATCATGGCAATGAATGCATACAATCTTTTAGCAAGCATTTTACAGTGAAATACCATGCAGATGTGAAATATATAAAAGGATATTATCACTGAATTCTTTTGCATCCCTCTTTTATCACATAAGAATCCTCATAAAAATATTTAGTCGCACAGCAGAGCTGACGCCACTAAATTTCAAAACAAAATGAAAGAGTTGCATTAAAAGTGCACACCAAATCATGCTTCCATCAAAGCCCATTGAAGTCTTCAAACAATGTTTTGTACATGGTCCATATGGAACAGCGAATGTGACCAACAATGTAGATGTTAGTCAATTAATTCTGGGAAATGAGTTGCCAGGAGCAATGAGTAAGGCTACACTTTGTTTTTCGACTGATTGCTCTAAATGTCCGCTCAGGTTGAGCCGGAGACTTTAATTTTTCTCATGCATTTTAATTGCTATGGAGACCCAGACAAGGAGGATCTCGCCACAGGGAGGAAAAGAGACCTTCTTCTGGGGGGAGGGGTAAGAGGGGTTTACTGAGACCCAGGTGATTAACTAAATTTGGATTGGCTCATTTGACAAGACCAGGGCTTGCTAAGTAGAATTAAGCACAAAGGATTTCATTTCATCCAACAAACCTCACAACAAGCTATATGCAATTAGATAATTTCAGTTTAACAACCATGTTTTGAATTTTTGTGTTGAAGTGGCACTGTTCATAGGCATGTGTGTGTGTGTTTGCTGACAGGATAAGTGAACATACAGAATATGCTCATTACATCGACTGTAATGACGATGGCAGCTGAGAGAGATGCAGTCACATTTTGTCCAATTAAAGTCTGAATCCCGTCTGTGTGAGAATCTCAAAAGGTCACTGCTTGACAAATGAGGAGGAGAAATAGTACTAGTGCAGCAAGACAAAGTAAAGAGAGAAAGTGAAATAGTGTCATCACTTCTGAGGAGTCAGAAGAAACGGACAAAAGTATCAATATACGCTTTTAAATCTAAACTAACCAAGTCATGTATCTCATCCCCACTTCAAATCTTATTTCGTAGCATAAATGACTTTTAGATTCCTTCAGGAAATTACTATGACGGACACCATCTCAGACAGGCCCACAGGAAGATGAATAATAAAATGGAATATATGCAGTAAGCATAAAGGGGGCAAAGGTGATGGACATGGCACATCTACTCAACACTAATATAATAGCAACATTTTCAAAGGAGAATGATACGGGAGACCCGAATATACGACACGTTAATGTTAAAGTCGGCTCACTCAGCCGAGTCAAAAGAGGACGTGAAAAGCCTAGGAACATCGCACATAAGAGTTAGCTCTGCCACCACATTTTTCTAGTGTGCTGTTAGTTTCAACTTAAAATGTTAAGGACTATATACATTTCCTCAATCAAAAGTGAAGTCTAGACATGACTTTTATAATTACAGCAACAAAAACAACATCCACAAGGCCTGGGAAAATGTGACGTCCGTGCCTCATCCACCATGCCCCAGCAGTGCGGGCATTACAGACCACTGAGCCAAGGCTTAAGACTACCACACCCCCTCGTCCTGGGTTGTTTATGTTTGGGTGTGGTGATTAGCACCTGATCTTCCATTGCTCAGCATCTGATGGCCTTGCTAAGTGTCCGTTTAATCAGCCAAGCTGTCTCACCCCTTGTGTCTGTTAGTTTGAGGTAGTTCCCTCTTTCGTTAGACTGGTTTTGTTTTCCTATTGGTTCTTTGTCCTTGTCTCTCCCGTATCAAAGCCAGCCACTACAGCAGTCTGATGTAGGATCTCCATCATATACGCCTTCATCTTCCTGGTTCTTCCTGGACCTGGTTCTCCTTCATGTACTAACCACTGTCTGTTATAGATCTTTTGTCAGTGGACTGTGATTACTTTCCGTCTCTTGTTCTTGTTCTCATAATGCTGACCAGCGAGACAGAGAGCTCTGAAGCTGTTATGATTCAGCATGGCTGTAGCACAGCGCCATGCCACATCGCTCTTTTCAAGATTCCTAAGGAGTAAAACGCATTGGGTTCACCCTCACCACAGAGCAACGTCTATGCATCCAAAGCTGAGCGTTACCCTCTTCTCTAGTCCAGAGTGGATGTGAGGTCTTCAGGGTTTAAAAGAAGGACTGTCTTCTTTTAACATGCACTACATGTTTGCCATAGTTACGGGATTGTCTTCTGTTCAAGTTCACTTCGTGTTTAAGTTGTTAAGAATGATTTACCATCAGTTTACAGGACTATTAAGCAATCTCTAAGCTTGTGTTCTCAAAGGACTGTTTGCTTCACGTTCTTCATTAAAGTCTTCTTGTAGTTTTGCTCATACTCTTGGCTCTCTGTCCTCTTTGCTTGGGCTCAGGACATAACAGATCAGAATCACATTCAGCGTAGAGTTAGCAGAAGTTTTCAATATTGCTATTTCACAAACTAATAAGACTCAAATTTCAATATTCTTAACTTTGAATTCTGCATTCTAACCCTCCTTATTATTTTACCTGTCTTTAAAGAATTCTGTAGTGAAAAAAGACTGAACAAAAATGTTTAGATGTACAAATTTAAAAACTGATGATATTTTTCTTACCTTTTGCTGTAATATAATCTAGTATACAGCAATGAGATGCTACACTTCGTATCAAAATGGCTTTGTTGCAAACATAATTCAATGTAACCTGTTTATGCCTCCCCACATAGCTAAGGGAAGTCACCTTATTATAATTGCCTGAAACATATGTCAACATTTCCACACTAAATGGAGCAACAGAAATAAAGCAAACTCATCAATCATCTTTGTCATATTCACTACATACATTTTTTCTTACCCCTGTAAAGTTTCAATTTTTTAATTCTAGTTTCCCTGTAAGTGATTATATGCTCAAACACAACAATAAAATGTATTAAAATAGGGTCTCACAAGCAGGGCTGGATCACTACACTGCAGCAATGTCACATCCTAAATGCAATATGCAGTTTCTGGGCTAAGTGTAGCTATCCTCAGCACCTGACACCAGGTGAGACCAGAAACATACAGTATGTCCTCTTTTAGCGATAATTTATGAACAGAGCACCAGCAAGCCATGACTAGTAAGCGAAAGAGGTTACTGCTTGCTGTTATTTTTCTTTCCCTCTCCGTCTCTCAATCTCAGCAAGTTTTTAAACTTGAAGAACATTAAATGAGTCATCTTTCCCCAAATGGATAAATGGTCCTTTATTCAAGATTAGCAGTTTAAAGTGGTACCCAAGTCCTTCAGGTTTGGACAAAAGGTGGTTGCAGTAGCACAACAGCAGCACTGTGCTGGAGTCCACTAAATGCAATTCAGAAAATGGTTCAATTCAGAACAAAGCTGAGCAGATATGGCAGTGCCCTATCTAACAGCACTTTAAATCGGGTGTCAGTGAGTTAGAGGGTCTTAAAGTAATTAACATGCTCAGGCATAATTCAGGTAAAGTCAGTGTCCTGGAAATGTGGAGAACCCTTTTGAAGCATTGACTCAACATGACCAAAGTGTAAAATCAAGTTTTCTTCTATGGTTTCTCCATTTTGATTTTTATAATCAAGTTGAATTTTTGGCTCCCTGGATTTGTTACAGATCTGTTGTTTAAGAAACATAAGTGCAGAAAGAAGAGAAGCTGCAGCTATCAAGTTTAAAGTGGCTTACAGCATTGTTGTTTCAATATGTTTTGTCACCGACCCGTGATGCCACCAGTTTCACAAAGATGTTATGAGCTTCGCCAACCAAAAAACAAATGTTTTAAAGCAGATGATCTCACACCTGCCCCCTGCTTCACTTGGTGAATGGGTTAAATGCAAAGAAAGAATTTCACACTGTGGTGTGATGTGATGTGATGTGATGTGTGGTGGCGTATGAGTCTCAGAGGCCATTTTACTTTGTTTTCCACGATAACCTTTTCTTTTCTTAATATAATACAGATGAATACCTGTATTATATTAATCAGTCCTTGGGATAACTGTGCCAGGATATAAGAAATTATTATTATTATTAAAGTCAGGATTTTAGTTTTACTTCAGCCTTTTCCTGGACTCTAAGTGTCAAAGATCAAAGACACTGCCTGTCACTGGATGAATGCCAGCTCTGACTACATTCTCCTCTAAAGAAATGCACAAACCTTTTATGGTACTAAACCATCTTTGGGATAACATTTAAACTCCCGGAGATTCAGTGCAACCCCTTAGATACCCAGTGCATTCATACAGCAAAGAACAGCAGGGCCGAATTATGCTTCAACTAAACTTATAAAGATATTAAATCAACCCCAAAGATGCTTAAAATCAGATAGAGATGATTTAACTTAGGATGAACAACAAATTTAAAGAGAACCTGAACCACTCCTTGGAACTTCAGTGTGAACAAGCAGAACTAAATTACTTTAGGCTGAACAGGAAGATGGATTAAAACAAAAATATTAAAATAGACGAAACAGGCATTTTAGTTTCCAGAACTGAGAAAATGAATAGTTTGCTACAAACTACATCAATGTGTTTTAAAAGAAAGGTGAAAAAAACAGGAAACATGATATTCCAGTATCTGAGCCCTTAAAAATATCAAAGCTGACTATAAACAGCTGAAAAGCATGAAGTGCTGTTTAAATCTACAATCTTGCCTGAATATGAAGCACTTAGTTATTCTACACTGTCTCTCATGCTTCACCATAACAAAACAAGCATTCAGCATTAACCATTTAAGTGAGTGCATTTTAAAGGACTACATTTGCATTTGTGGCTTGTCTAAGGTTGAAGTGGCACAGTTTAATTGGCCTCCACACAGAGCCAGCTGCAGTGCTCTTCTAAAAGAATAAACTGACAAAGAATTAACTGTCTCTGCATAGCAGACGTGTTCCCTGGATCAATGCATCTGTGTGAGACAGTGCTTATCAAGACTTGAAAACACACTCCAAAGACCTGAATCCGTAGAAAGAAATACGTAATGTCACAATTGTATAGCGGTTTATGGACGTTTAAAACTTTTACAACTGGCCAGTGAATTTGAATTAACAAGGGTAAGAAAAGATAAAAAAAAAGTGGAGGAAAGAAGAACAAAAAAAATAAGGTATCTTTCCCTGTTCCAAAGCGGCCTTTCTTTTTTTTCCCAAGCCCAAATGCAAATCAGATGCAAATTTCTAAATATGCTAATGGTACAGACATTCTGTCTGAACTCATCACCCTACCATTTTAAATGAACTTTTAAGGATCAATCAAATAATAATATTTGGGGTTTTCTCTCTCTGTGTGAAAATCCTGCATAAATTGAGATGAACCTGAGGCAAAAGATTCTCCAGAGAGTATCATCTTTAATACAGTAAAATCCCTACAGTACAAACTGATTGGCACATCTCTGTGCCAACTAAAATGAATGCAAAATCATTGCATTAGTAGTATATGTGCATCATCTAAATAATGAATACGCTACTCAACTATGTGCTTAAATCAACCATGCAATCCTTCTACAAAGCAACAAAAGAACATGAAACAAAAACTACCCAGATTTATTCTCTCCTCAGCAGCTAACTTAGACAGCTATCAGCGATGGGTAGCAAAGGGTTTTAACAGGAGACTGAAAGAACGGTCCAGTTTTGTTTTCACCAGATTATACTTCTTTAGTTTTGCAGTAGATCTATGAGGCAAAAAAATCAGATGACACAGACTTTAAAAACCTTTCAGTTAAACAACATATTTACTTATTTCTTTGCTGTTGTTGATAAATGCTGGGTGTACTAAGAGGCTCCACTGCACACCTATAAGGAATTACAGTTTCTGGGCCAGATTTTTTTTTTACTCAAGTTGTGTTTATCTAAGTACTTCTCATCAACTTGGATGACTATTTTATTGAAGTAATAGTACTTCTTTAGTATGAGTTTAAGCTTTGATACTCACTTTCATTAACTATTTGCTAGCAGAGGATAGTTAATAAACAGTCACACATCTTTGGATTAGCACTATAAACACACATAGGCTCCATGACAGTAAACACCATCTGCCTGCCCTGTGTGGTCCTCATGTGTGCGCCCCAGTCGTTCTCCCCTACTCCACAGACATTAAAGTTCAGCTGCAGGGGGCTCCGGCTGCCCTCACAGCCTGGGTCAGGGGATTAGAATGTCCACCACACCTCAAGCCAAACACGGGTCAATCCTGCTGACACTGCCCAGTACCAAACACCACAATGTTTTTCCATTTTGCTGAATAATGGTATGATAAAGGTATAATACTCCTAGTATATTTCTACAAAATAAATGTCAATCAGTACATGATATAGCTGCATGATTAATCTAATCGCAATCGCGACGTCAGTCTGTGCGATGACATGAAGGTAAAAAGCTGCGATTTAAATGATTAGTACATGGACTGAATTGGCAACATATCACTCATTCTCTCAAAGTTTAAGAGCTGACTGTAGTCTCACTTCAGTTTGGTCACATGACTTTCCAGTACAGCCTCAGATTCGTGACTCATGATTCACCAGAGTGAGTCTGGTGAGATCGTGGGCTAGCATGGATGTTGAGTCGAGAGACTGTGAACTGATAGCAAAATGTATGGCAATATTTTGGCTTTTGACTGACACCGAACAGAGAGAGGTGCTGTGCAAAACATGCAAAGTCAAAGTTGCTACAACACGAGGCAACATGAGAAATTTGTATCAGCACCTCACAAAGAAAAGTATGATGAATGCATGACGGCAAAATCCCAAACAAGCTAAGAGACAGCTCAACTACTTACAAGCCGAACAAAACAAAACATAACAGATATGTGTGCAAGACTCACGCCATATGATAAGTCTTCGCAGAGGTTCAAAGAAATCACAGACTCAATAACACACTGCTTGGCAAAAGATATAATGCCTATTTACACCATCAGCAAAGCGGGATTTCAGAAAATGATTTGCACGCTGGACAAATGGTACCAGCTACCACCGCAAAATTATTTTCTGAAGTTGCACAATTATTTTCTTAAGCTTTACAACAAATGCCGTGACGAGGTTCACCTGGAACTAGTTAGTTAGTATATTAGTTTAACTATGCACTATATTGGCGAGGAGTTTAAACTGAAAAGCCGCTGCTTGCAAACATCGTTTTTTCCTAAGGGACCACACCGGACAGAACATAGCCTTAGGCTTAAGAGAAGCGATGGCTTCATGGGACCTGGACCTCTGTGAGGAGCGCCAGGTCGCAATCACAAAAGATAACGGTACCAACATTATCAAAGCTGTCGAGCTTAATAAGTGGACACGGTTCCAGTGCTTCGGGCACAGGCTTCATCCTGCCATCGGTAAGAGAAATTGGTTTTATTGACCCAAGGTTCTTAACACAATACATATTCACAGAAGAAACCCAAAGCTTAAAAGAATGGGTCAGTAAGTGAAACCACAGAGTTTACTTAACTTCTAATAACTCAGTGTGAGATTTCTAAAAGATTGTTTTATTTGTTTAAGGAGGATTCTTTAGCCGCAGCCTGCAGCACAAAGGACTGCCACAGTGGAGAAGGATAACCTGGATGATGTGGAAAACCCATGTTTTTTCAAGGGAAGTACACACAGCATCAGCAACACTTGATCCCAATGCACAGTTTAATGAAGCGGTGGTTGCTGAACTGAATAATTACATTTACATGCCACCTGTAGACCATGAAGAAGATCCATTGAAATGGTGGAAGGTCCACAAAATAAACTTCCTAAGGCTGTGCAAACTGGCATAAAAATATCAGAGAGAGCTTTTAGCACTGGTGGTACTGTAGTGTCAGCTCATCCCTCCTGTCTGAAATCAGATAAGGTGGACATGCTTTTATTTTTTTTGGCAAAGAATCTGTGAATAGATACATGGAACATTTCTGAGAGATTTCTACGCAAAAGTTGGTAATTTCCAATAAGTTTGAGATGTAAAAAAAACTAAAATATTCCATTTATATTCACCAGCTGCTTCTCCAAGTTGCTATAGCAAGTATGTTGTATGTCTTTCTTAAAATGTACCTTTTCTTTTTGACAAAAACTAAAAGAAAATGTAAGTTCTTTTTTTTTGTTTTATTTATTTTATTATTTATTTCCAGAAAACTGCAGTATTAGGAATTAAGTATTATTAGGAAAATAACTTTGCAGTAATGTAAAGAGCTTTTTGTGATTATTTAAATTTGTAGAATATTGTATTTTGAAATAACTGGGCATTTCAAATTGTTATAAGTAGTTTTATTTTTCACTTTGAAATTAAACATTTCACTATTAGTAATTTGTAGGCGTCTTTTCATTGATATACAAGCAAGTGCCCTTTATCATATCGCAATCGCATATCGCAATATTGATCTCAATAATTGCAATATGTCTTTATTCCCAAATCGTGCAGCCCTAGTACATGATCAGCAATATTTTGACCATTTCAAGTTTTATATGATTACATGAAACCCTTGATTCATCAAAACACCTGCAGAAACCCTCATGTGATAAGGATCAAGTCGCGCAAAGCACAAGGTCAAAATCATTGTGATTTGAGGTCTGATATTAACAAACACATTGTGCCATCCTTCTAAACACAAACAAATGACATTATGTGTCTTTACAACCAATAAATGAATGGGATTAGAAAAACAACCTTTCATTGTTTTAATAGCCATTTGTCTACCAGGACAGCTAAGGTAGTTGAGCGTTTTGTTGCACCCAGAGGGGAAAAAACAATAAACTGTCCATAAGACTCACAGCACACTATGATTATGTACTGCAGAAATAGCTCTTACAGTCATATTTTCCATTTAGCACAGCATCTGCAAGCTCATGTGAGCTGATGTAATGTTGGATGCAGGCAGCCTAAGCAGAACATATTTATCTTATTCTAACAGCTTTCAAAACAAAACATCAACCTCTGGAACACAGCAAAATTATTATTCATCATTACAGGTAAATGTCCATATCAACTTAGCGCTACTAATCATACAATTCTGCAATGACATCTGAACTTAATGTGCCCTGTAATGTCAAAACCAATGGTGAAATTTATCATAAAAGCCTGGACGATTTCAACAAGAGATGCAGTGAATAAATGAATAGTAATTAATAGTAATTAAAATGCTTCTTACATGTCATACCCTTGGCAGACAAATGCCAGTAATGTCCAATGAACAACAGTTTGCTGCTGTACAGAGGCACATAAAGCCCTGCAATCAGCAATTACTCTGTTCAAGGTTGCTTTTCTTTCAGCGGTCAGGGGCTTTTAATGGGTGTTGCCATGTTAATTCACACTCTGAAGTAGTGGGTGTATTGTAATCCTCATGTGCTGAGGACTAATCATCACATGGTTTGGGGTGAAATACTTTATCTACTCAGCCTTATGTGCAGCTCGTAATGCAGTTGGGCCATACTATGCGAACCAAAAAGCAAAACACTGCCACATGCTGGTGAATGCTGTAAAGGCCCAGTACTCATGCTACACTGCCTCAGTTTTCTTTGATTGTTATATTTCCTTGTTGTTGGATAGCTCTTTCTGTTGTTGTGTCTTTTTTGGTACAGAATCTATTCATCTAAACAAATTTGATATCATTTGGATCTCAAATTCATTTAAAATGGAATTCATTAGTGCTAATGATTTCATAGTACAACACACATTATATGCTATTAATCAGTACATGACAGTAAAAAACATAAAACAATCATTTGTGTTATGTGTGTGTAACAACCAGTAAAAATGCTTTTTAATCAATTGCACTGAATAGCAAAGTAAATTTTAATGGTATTTCAACATTCAGTTTTCAAAGTACTGAAAGGTGTTTTAGAGAGTTGATAATTTGTAACAGGGATCCCTGAGACATCTCAGACATCCATTTATTAGGAAAGTACAGGGTGCAACTAGGGTTCTTAAACTACAGAGCAATAATTATCTTAACACTAAGATGCTTTTGTAAAAGGCCCCGAATGAGTAAAAGAAAAAAACTTTACATTTACAGAAAAAATTCTGTAGTACCAGATGTGGCCAGCAGGTGTAGATGTCGAGCCAATCTATGGGACATGCATGTACAAACTGCAATAATCCACTGCATAGTACAATTCATCCTTTCGTGGGTCACAGCAGTCTTACAAACACACGTGACCTTTGCAACACCTACACTATATGGTCACTTATGAGTCACTTACAGAACAGCCCTGTTTACAGTGTTTAAAAACACCTTATTTAACTCATCAATTGATTATCGAGCCTTACATAAGCTGGATCAAGCGTGTTGAAGCAGAGAAACGCAGCATGTAACAAAAATGCAGTCTGGCACCACTACACCACTTAGTTGAATGTTAAAGAGACAAAGCACAAAATGTGCACAGTGAGGGTTCAGGGCCAGAGCTGGGACTACATAAACCTACTTTAACCCATAGCAACAACTGAAAGCATTTAAATTCAAACTATCAGACTGAAATCATATCAATCTATAAACCTTGTTGTTCCCTTAAATATCAAAAGTAAATCCTGAATAATTGACAATCATCCTGAAATTTTGAATTTTATCACATCCATTACTGAGCTGTGTGTGCGTTTCTGTGTGTGACAGCATTAGAAGAGTGTGTGCATAAATGCTTTGAAAACACTCACCAGTCCTGCAGTGAGTGAGGGAGCTGACTGGCCTAGGGATTGGCTCCGCATGCGGACGAGGTTGTTCGGCTCTCCTGCCTGCTGCTGCCAGGCCAGCTGACTCACTCCACTGTGCATGCTGCTGGACAGCGGTAAGAGCTGCTTCCCTAAGAGAACCGCACACAACAAAAAGAAAATAAATTCAGCATGAGCTAAGCTAGAACACCAAAGGGCAATCCAGTTTTGTACTGTTGCAGAGTTTTTAGTGCACCTCTCTGAGATTCAGCAAGAGGAAGGTTAACAAAAAATGCAATATTTGCATCCTTACTTGCTTTTTTAATGAGTCTATTAAATTAAATACGGAGATGGCTGCTTGAAAGAGTTAGTGTGTCTAATCTACTACTGGAACACACAAATGGCATGCACCATTGGCCAAGAGGTCACGCTTTCATTCACAGAGAGGAAACGCCCTCTGAACCAAGGATCAGCCAGGTTATGAATCATTATGTTTCAGCGGAAGTGAGGAAAAACAATAAAACAGCGCAGCTCTCAATCAGCTTTTAATCATTCGGGCTTCAGAGAGTTGGAGCAGATTCAAAGGAAAGGTGATAATGTCAGATGATATGAATTATCAGTGTTAATGTGTGTGTGTGTGTGTTTGCGCTTTACCAGTGAGCCCACTGGCCATGCTGCTTCGACGGGCTCTACCATCATCCTGGCTGAGCTGGCGCTGCAGTTTGGTTTTTCCTGCGGCAGGTGACAGGTCAGGGTTACTCAGCTTCCGAAAAAGTAGGGGAGGATGCATAACAGCCTCCTTCTACAGAGAGAGAGAGAGCAAGAGAGAGAGAGAGAGAGAGAGAGAGAGAGAGATAGAGAGAGAAACAGAGAGAGAGAGAGAAGAGATCAGAGATCAGAACAGGTGCTAGTAAACGTAATTAAAATCTTCAAAGCAGCTTAACATCACCTCTGATAAGACCAGTGGGTAAGTTTAGTGCTTGAACAATGCAAAACACACATTATGTTTTGCCTTCCACCCGCAAAAATAACATGCCTCCGAGTCTGGTTCATGCTAAAATGGAACCAACATCATCACAAGAGTGATAACAAAACAGCATTTACTGGGAAGAAAATAAAAGTGGCAGAGAGAGATAAACACAAATCCGATAACACAAATGGGAGAGAAACAAAAAAATGCTGAAAAGCCTATGTTGGAATGAAACAGGACAGGAACAAAACGCAGAAAATACATACAGGTATGTGACAAATTAAGGGAAAACTAAAGTATTAGTGCATATGCAAGACGTCTGGCTATCACATGCTCCCCGAACAGCTTTAATTGCGCCTTAGAATACAAGCTATAAGATATCCCTTCATTTTTCATAATGGTGGTGGAAAGCACCATTATCATGTCAATCCAAAGTCTTACATAGATGTTTGACAGGACTGAGAACATGTAATTGCACAAGTCACAGTCTACGATTCACAAAATTTCAAAACTCCCCATCTGGAAAAGACCACGTCCATCAGGATTGAAATATTTCACCATAAGATAAAGATGATTAATCTGAAATATATTATTGATTTGCAGACAACTCCAGCAAAATGTCACTAGACCCCTTCACTGTTACGGTCAAGCATTCATGCTAGAACAAGATCTTAATGCACTTGTCAACTTCTAGAGAAGATGGTAATGGAGGACTTGTCCAAGTACAACACCTTCTCCACATCTCTGTAGATCAGTCCCTGTAATGTTCACATCAACTCTCAAATGTGCATTTAATGAGGGGTTTTGCACTGCATCCCTAATTTAACATCCCTCTCAAACGTTTTGTACGAACTGTTCTTGCTGACGCAGTCTGACTGGTTTGATTGAGTTGCATTCTCAGTCACCTGAGGAACAGTTGCTGCTCTGTTTTTCATCACATATCACACCAATGTGCAAGCCTCTCACTTACTGAATGTGTGCTTTCAATTTTCTTTTATTTACTGATGTGTTTCCCATAAATCTAAATGTAGAGGTCACTTCAGTCACTGTTCCCACTGAAACACAAGCCAGCTGAGCAGTCTTTGCAACTGAAGCTCCTGCCACCAGTAAATGAACCCTCTTTCTAAGTCATCTTTTCCTCTTGCCTTCCTCTTCCTCTTTTATAAGACAGAACATGACAGGATGTTAAATGCTTAATTGTTAATAGCTCAGTCTAGTAATTGGTTAACAACATAGGGCACCTGTCTGAAGAAAATGTCTCTATATATATTTAATAATTTTAAAAACTTGATTTAAAACTTATTCATCTGAAAATATATCATACTTCTATACCCAAATACAGGACTCTAAAGTTTACCAAGAACCACAGAAAGTTATGTAATCTGAGCAACCAGAAACTATATTTGAAACACCCATGGAAAATAGTTTGTTAGTAGTAGAAAGTACGAACGAGAAGCAAAAGGAGTGGCTGAAACGGAGAAAAAAGAAATGTTTTTTAAACTGAGACACATTCAAGAATTTCAAAGAGTAGGTCTATGTATGCCTGTTAAATTATACTAAATAGTCAAGACACAAAGCCAGCAGCATAGTTATGAAAGCTACAGTCCAAGCCAAGGCTGAGAACAATACATGACTCCTTGCCCCCCGACACACTTGCACTAATCATTGTTTAAACAAAATGCAGTAACCATAATACCATCATAGTATTTCCTGGTCAAAAAAAAAAAAAAAGAACTTACAATATGACTTATGCTAAACTCAAGACAGCCATCACACTCTGGTTAAGTGGTGAAAAGGTTCCGGGCTTCATTACATGTGTGAAACTCTTTATGTAACCAGTGAGATTCCACAATGAGGTCAGGAAATGGATCACTTACATCCTCTGTGGAGGAGTAAGATTCCAGAACATCTGGATGGCTTGCATGAGTCAATCGTAAACCGCTCCTAAAACTGCTCCAGTGCACAAGAGCTCTCCAAGAACATTTCCGCTACTGAGCCACAGCGCAAACAAACCCAAGACTCTTCTCCTTACACATGTTTCAAATATTAGTCCTTTTTCCACAGGTAATACTAAAATATCAATATATCAACACACGGATATTGAACATTTTGAAACAGTACAATACTCATTTCATAAAGAATAAACACTATTCAAACATGTCAAACACGCTTTCCTGCTTATACTACACATGAGCCTCCATAAGGGACTGCTACTGATGCACATCTGTGAGACCTCCTCAGAAGGTAATGCAGCTTGTGATGCTAAAATTGTAAAATTCTAAAATGGCAAACTGACCTGTACAGAGGTTGGTGATTGTTTTCAGCACCACTGAAACATTAAACAAGGCATTTCATTAACCTACCACCCTGATAAATGTTTATTGTCCTATTCTTGGGCTCAGAGAAATATAGGCTACAGCTAATAAGGGCCTCAGCATGTGTTTGTTTCAACAGCTCAGTGCTCCCACTGCTAATTAAAAATTAAAAAAAAATGTTATTAAGGTTGTGTTCTCCCATGCCGCTCTGTCTGCACTCAGCCTTACTATTCTAATTCTGAATGTGAAAGGATAAGAGACTTTTAAACGACTGTAAAATTATTTATTGTTTTGTTTTTTATATCAAACTTGACCACTGAGGAATCATGACAGAACTACTACAAGCTGCACATATTCTTTAATGTAAACCATACCACAGTGTTCCAAATGTACATCATCGTCATCATGCAAACTGCTGACTCACAAAGGTTTCTTATCTTGAATTAATAAGAAAATTTAATTACTGGATTTAGACCACACACTTTACTAAAAGAAGGCTTGAAGATAAAGACTTCAAGAGTTTATTGAAATGTTTTGCCCCGGAGATGATCACCAGCTTGATGCATAAGTGGTGTGACATAAGCTCTGGAACAGTGACTGGAGCTAATCAGCTCAGGATCAGAGACACACATGGCTGCATGTGAAAGCTGTTGGGGTTATAGGAAAGGTAGAGGGCTTATAAGGACAGCCTTACCTGCTGCAGAAAGGAGGGAGCTAGGAAAAGACAGAAAAAAAGATATAAAAAGGCTCTTATTTGTGCAGAACTGTTGCTGGTTGACAGACAGATTATGGCCAAGGGCATGAAGGAATGCATACCTGCAGTGCACAATCTGCTTATGATGATTTATAAAAGCAAAACAACTGCACCGTGGCACGCAGAATTGAGCAACAAAGAAATAAGGGTGAGCACCTCAACAGACATGTTATTACCTTAGCTGCTCAGGTCTATAGCGATTACAAAACCATGCCTTTACTGGAATTACAAGTTGGGCTAAGGAAATAACTACCTAAGGCAAACTGACAGCCTCATCCAAGTGTTCCGAGGCCTTAATGGCAATCCAGTGAAAGCTGCTTATGGCCAGCTCACGTTCCTCACTTGTGGTTGGGCTTTCCTCTTAAGCCAGATGTTTTTCCACTGTGGTGTCATCTCATCACTCATGCCTGGCAGTGATCTCTCTCTCCTCAAAGCTCATTTTCCCCGTGTGCTGATCCAAACGCTCAGACTTCACAGATGAAGGCTCAATAAGCAGGCTAAACTTGGAGTCAAGAATAATGACAGGAATTTATATCTGGAAACAGCTGATAAGATAATTTATCAATAACAAGTCAATCAGAAAAACAACTGTTGCAACACTTGAGGGTCTTTCTCCATCTCTTTGTCTAGCTTTCCACTTTTAAATAGTTGTTTTCCTTGGTTTTTGTGCCTGGGCCATCTGACTGTCCCCCAAACCAAACAGATTCATCATGTGGATTGTTCAGAGTATTCTTAGCTTATTGCTTCAAAAATTAATAATGCAGTTTATGTAAATCTGATATACTGTTATGTGTAGGGCTGCGCCGAATATTCTGCCACCGAAAAATTTCTGTCTGTCGTGTGAGAGCATTTCTATATATCTACATTCTGCCTTCCATGTGTCTTTCTTAAAGCGCGCAATGCTGAAAATTCTAGAGGGGGTGCATCCACAAAGACTTTCACAACGTCGGGATTAATTTATCAGTAATTTGTCTGTGTTTTTGAAAAAGTAAGAAAGTTTTCCAGTGATTACAGTTCATATATGGGCTATGCCAGTCTTTGTTTTAATACACTATTTTGTTATAGGCCTACAGAGAACGTTATATACAGTTTTTAAAGCACTGGTACTGAATGCACTTTGTTCAGAATGCACTTTGTTCATGCAATTCGATCAGAATATTAAAATGCACTTGAATTTGCTTGTTTAATGAGAGACGATATTTAATTGTATAATATTTCAGCTATCTTGCTTGTAGGCTATTCATGAGGGGGCCAAGTTAAATATTTTATTTTAATTTTTATTTTATATTGTGCATTGTTTGAATGCTAAATAAATATTTTCATAATTTTGTAACAGATGTATTCTTTTAATCATTTAATAAGTATAAATCCTTTCAATGTATCTGTTTCGGTTTTCGGCCAAGGGTTTCCTCATTTTCGGTTTTGGCAACAAAAAAATAAATAATTTCCGTGCATCCCTAGTTATGTGGACTAAGCAATTTGTTTTAGTTCATTCTTTGTTTTCTCTAGGTTTATATAGATAGTTAGATTAACTGTTTTCAGAATCAGAATCAGAAAACAGAAATAATCCCAGAGTAAACTGTTTAAGCCATGACTGTACAGACACACAGAGACTTACTCAGAAAATACTCTACACAATATATACACAAATTCTGGGTATAAATATTATAGATTGGTAACTTACAGTTAAGTGAATAACTAGCTAAACAAACAGCGTTCAGGAGTATGTTATTGCAGCTAACAGATAGCATATGAGTAAAATTCACGTAGTTATATCCACGTGGTAAGACTACTGAACATAACAGTAAGATATTGATCATGTTTTAGCACCTGATTAAAAAAACTGCACAATATTGCACAATATTGTAGACTGTTCCACATAATAATAAAATATTAAAGCACATAATGATAATGATCTAAACCTAAAAGCCAAAACCTGTAAATCTATAAAAATATATGTATAAATATATCTTATTCCGCAGTATGTGGGTTTATTGTTTTTTATTGTGAAACAAACAACCAAAAAATTCAGTTAAGCAGGCACTTATATGCCCATTTAACTCCCAGATTTCAGCAATGCAACAACAGCATGGCTTATGTTCCCTGCACTGTAGTGTTAGTTGCCTGCTGGCTTGGCCATGCATCATGTTTGCAAGATCACTGGATAGTGAGGAAAATGAGAGTTTGAATCCTAGTGGAGAGATAGAGCTTTGAGTAATCCCAGGCTGACCTAATAGCCTATAGCCCCTCTGGAACAGTTTCGCACTGCAATAGAGCTTGATTTTGGGACAGATTTTCTAGCATTTTTTTTTTATGAGACGTCCTGGTTAACTTTGTTTATTTAGAACTGATTTACAGATATTAAATATACTGTATAGCAATCCAGTCTGGCATATAGATATCCATACTACCACATCAAATACATTTATTTAAAAATGTAACACGCTCAGTTGTACAATTTATGGCCTTATTACAAAAAAAAAAACAGTTCAACACCAATGCTCTGTAGTTCACCTGAATCTGCATTAAAAGGAACATGTGAGAGACTGTGAGACTGTGTTCATGCAGCCACTCACTCAGCACTGTGTGAGAGTCCAAAACAGACACGTGGCTGCATGAACACAGTCTCTCACTGTGTTAAACAAATTAGAACAGGACCATCCAAACTAAAATCATGACATTCTTTGATCTCATTCAGAATACCAAAATATTGACATTCAAATGAGCAGTCCCATGTTCACTAGCAAGTTTAATGTCCAAGCTGGACTTTCTAATACAATTTCTTTAATGCAACAGGTTCAGAAAGGAGGAGAAACCTCACCTTTTCATCTCTCATCTCTCCTCATTGTTCAGAACACACACCACCCCAACAATGATGACAAACGCTTGTTTATTCCTATGATTCTAATAATGTTCTCAACACAGAACTCTTTCTGACAAAGCAGCACAGAGGTAAAATGCTAATGCAAATATTTGCGAACTAAAAGTGAAACCATCATAAACTGAACAGCTTCCTGGTTGTCTGCTTTCACACTGTGTTTCCTTCTACAACCTAAAAGGAAGTTTAGGAAAATATGGCATAAGCCTATCAATTTAAACAATAAAGTATTTTGTTTTCCAAATTCATAGCTCTAAAACAAATTAGTCTCACACTGGCCTGTTCCAGCAAAATTGGTTTGAATATTTATTTGAATATTGACTGGTAGTGGAAGCTTTGGATAATTAAGGAAGGTAGATATACTATGTGTTCTGGAGACCAGGTGGAGATGTAGCTAGGTTAGTAGGTTAAGTGAAGGGTTTCAGTTGTTCTGCCACGGTGGAGATGGGAATCCTGAAGGAGGAGTTTGTTAGGAGCATTGTGGAAGTGTGAAAGAGTGTCAAATAGGCTGAAGCTTGAAGTTGAAGGAATAATGATCAATGTTGTTAGTGGTTATGCCCCACAGGTAGGATGTGAGCTAGAAGAGAAGCAGAATTTATGGAGTGAGCTAGATGATTTGATGCAGCGTTTCCCCAGAGTTGAGAGAGTGGTAATTGGTGCAGAATTAAACGAACATGTTGGTGAGGGTGAAGTGATGGGCATGTTTGGTATCCAGGAGAGGAACGAAGAGGGACAGATGTTGGTAGACTTTGCGAAAAGGATGGAAATGGCTGTCGTAAATACTTTCTTCCAGAAGAGACAGGAACATAGGTCAAGAGTGGAGGGAGGAGCACACAGGTGGACTACATCTTATGAATATGTAATTTGAAGGAGATTAGTGACTGCAAGGTAGACATTGTGATCTGCAGTGAGAGCAGGCCACAGGTAGAGGAAAGGCTAGGGAGGTGGAGATATGTACTGGAAAAGAGAGGAATGAAGATTAGTCACAGCAAGACAGAATACATGTGTGTAAATTTAGAGGGGCACAAGTAGACCAGTGATGTTGCAGGGAGTAAAAGAAAAGAAGGTAGAGGACTTTAAGTACTTAGGGTCTACGGTCCAAAGCAACAGAGAGAGTGGAAAAGAGGTGAAGCAGCATGTGCAGGCAGGTAGGAATGGGTGGAGAAAAGTGTCAGGTGTGATGTGTGATAGGAGGGTTTCAGAAAGAATGAAAGGAAAGGTGTACAAGACATTAGTGAGACCAGCGATGTTGTATGGTTTGGAGACGGTGCCAATTGAGGAAAAGACAGAAGGCAGAACTGGAGGTTGCAGAGCTCAAGATGTTCAGGTTCCCTTTGGGTGTGATTAGGATGGCTTGAGTACATCATTTTAACATTAAAAACTGTATTAATCCCTTGGGAAGATTTCTCCGGGAAATTCAGTTTTGAGCAGCAGCAGTACACGAGCATAGCTTAATGAAAGAAGGAAATGAATGAAAAGATAAAAAGATAAGAAATATAAGAATACAGTAATCCTCCAGTTTTACACGGATCAGGAGTTGCGGATTCAGTCAGTCACACGTTTTACGTGGAAATCCCCACAATAACGTGGAAACTGCAAATATCCTCCCCAAAAGTTTTGTATTAATAAGCTGTGCCCTGTCTAAACATAGAGAGAGGAGAGAGTAGAGGCAGTTATTTCAATGTTTTATTTGTGTGCGAGTCTTTGCACGCTGCTAATGCGAACAGTGTTTCTCCCTCCCTCTCTCACACACACAAAAAAGCCAATATTTCCTACCATGTCCGTGTCTTAACTGAGCATCAGCACAGAGAGCTGTCTTGTTCTTTTGTGTAAGAGTCTTTGCACACTGCTAATGCTAACTATTACTGCTATTAAGTTTTCTGATTATGATTATTTATTTACCTTTACATTTTCTTAATGGGTAATGCATTAAACTGAGTTGAAAATGAAATTTATTAGTGTTATTGGAGCATATTTGGGGGCATTTTTAGGGTGTACACTATAAAAATAAGCATTTTTTTTTAACCAAAACACAACTTTTTTCAATATATGGAGGTGGAATGTAACAATTACTGTATATAAAAAATATAAGAAAGGCTATCCAAACCGATTTAAGAAAATGAAACCAATTTAAGATAATGAACAATAAGTAATTGTAACTCATCACTAATGTTTGATTGTCCTGTTTGTGTTGTTTAGGTAAATTGCTTCTCATCCTCTCCTTCCTGCTTTGTCCTAACCCTAACCCAGCAAGGTGTTGAACAGTTTGATGGTGTGTGGGATAAAGGAGTTTTTATCTGGACTTAGGGAGAAGCAACTTGTCACTAAGCAGACTCCTCTGGTTGCTTATGACAGTGTGCAGAGGGTGCCTGACATTAATAATGGCAAGCAGTTTGTTCAGCGTCCTTGTTACCTGTGTACTTAAATTTCACAGAGCTAGTTTAGTTGTCAGTGGTAGTGATTTTGTAGCCTGTCGTCATTAGCACTTAGCCTTTAGCTGTAGCACTTAAATGTTAAGTAAATGTCACTGTGAAAACTTTTTTGTTCACATTTTATACACACACAGGCGCACACACACACGCACAAATATTCCCACATATGAACAAGGTGAAGTGGGTTTCCAGTCTACTGTTGGCTGGCTAAGCTGCAAAAGTTGTTTGGACACAAAGAATGATTGAATGAGAGACTTGAGAAAAGAAAGAGACAGAAGAGCACAATACATGTAACACTAACAAAGGAGTGTCTGTGACAGGACCTACAGCAAGCAGGTGGAGTCACAGGTCTCGCTGCTGTTTAAACAATAAGATAGAGGTTATCCATCCATCTGCTCTGTTTGCACACTAAGGTTTTACAATTTGTTATGGGTGGTACGTAGCAAGAGAAAGAGGCTACTGACCACCATGAAGACATGTATACTTAGAGAAAACACCTGATAACAAAACAAGGTGAAGAGAACATTAACACATTAACACTTTCGCTGTTCTGATACGGATACCATATTTTAACTTAAAACCTAATGCAGCGGTAGTGGCTTGCAGTTGTTTGAAGGGTGTTTTTTAGATTAACAGGGCTAGGCCAAGTTATTCAAATATCTGAGTATCTGTTATATTGTTGTTTAAAACATTTTTCAAGCAACAATTACTGCCTGAACTTCAACATATTTCTTCAGCAAAGGAAGAGAGCAGAGGTGTCTGAAAAAGTGCTGGAGTAGTCTAAAAGAAAAACCCTGGGCATACAATTTATCATAAGAAACTGACATAAAGGCACACAAACTTTGGACCATTTCAAGTAAGTACATGTAGTGATACATGGTTACATCAATTCTGGTTTCTGGTGAGGGTGATGATGAAACAAAGCTCAAAGCCACAGATTCTAAAATATGATTCTGGCAGTGGATGAAATTAGGACATAAGGAAAACCTAATGCTAACTAAAATCCTAAAGGTGACTGATGAAAAAAAGAAATTCTAATTCTTTACTCTATTACCACTTAAGTGGTTTACAAAATATGCATTTGACTGAGAGGCTGCAATTGTGCTGCCTACTGGATATATTTTCAATTATATGGCATATTTTCACAAAAGGACACAGCTCTCCAGTTCTCTCAGCTCTATTGCACTAGTTCCTGCTGCCTCAGCTGCAGCACTCTCAGCTCTCTCCCTCTCTTACTGCTCATGTCAGCGCCCATAATGACGGACTCCTGAAATTTACAGTACTGCTTAAACAGTTAATCTCTATTTCTTCTCACTATTGACTGAAATTCCTATTTAAAAAACTTAATTAAAACTGCAAGTGTTTGGAATTTTGTAGGTGCAATTACTTTTATGTCCTTTAAAAGTGTTCTGTAAACTATGCACGCTACAGGTTACCTATATCTCTTTTATACTCAGCATACTCAAATTAAAAGACAAAGTAATCTGACCCAACTAATCTGATAACGTTATTATCTAAATTAAATGCAACAATAATTAGGTATTCTTTTTTTAAGCAACAAAAAAGCTCAGGAAATCCTCTGCTCTCTGCCCCTCTCCTATTGGGAACTTAATTGGTGTAAGGCTACATTCTTATTCAAGATTAATAAACATGATCACTGCTAGGTAGTAAATAACAGGTCTGAGAATTAGATTTCCATCCCTTGCTCAAACTACTCAAATGTTGTACTGCCATCACATTGTTCCGTGCCCCATAGTGGCACAAGGCCTATAGCAGCATGCCACTAGAAAAACACCACTGGTAAAAGGATCACTGTCAACAAAGGAGATCAGTTGTAGCAGTGTATAGTAACCTAAACTGGAAATAATAGTCATCAATGTTAGACCTTAAAAGAAAATAATGGGCCCACCTTTCTTACCTGCCTGCAAGATATTTACCATGCTGGACTTGTATGTCACAGGAATATAAAACAACTTTCTCCAGGACCACAAGTACAAATACAAAAAGTACAAACATAGACTTGCGGTGTTGTATTGTAGTGCAGACAGGATAAAATACACAGAGAGCAAAAAAAACAAACCATGAGCATTAAAACAAAACATTCAGTGCAATTGACATTAAAGTGAATTCATTACAACTGTTCAAAAATGAAGAATACAACAGCAATAAATAACTGCGCAACTAATAGCAGCAGACAAGACAGAATGCGAAGTATATAATAAATAGAGGGTATTCATAGTGGCAGCTGAGGTGTTTGTTACCATTTCTCACAATGTTATCATTCTTATACAAAACCCAGTGGCAGCAAGAGGCATGGGTCTTAAGCTATTTCTTTAAAAATGAGTGAGGCAGTGGTATGTTCAGGGGAAGAATAATCCAAAGTCTGCAAGTACTACAGAGCACTGTGTATCCATGAAAAACACTGCAGTCAGTTATTATAAGCACAGATGTGCTTTGCTCTGGATAGGAGTGTCTGCCAAATGCTGTGAATGTAAGTAAGTATAAGTAATACAATTTCACACATTCAGACAAGGCATGCTGTAACTTAATTCACATTATTTCTTCTGTGGGAGCTTCAGAGAACCTGTGTGGCTCTGGATTTATAGCTTTAGCCCTACTCAGCAACACTGCTGCTAATTTCACTCCAGCTTAAAGGGGCAGACTGAGAACTGCAGCAACATCAACTGCAGTACACTGCAGTGTCTCATTAAAGCTACAGGACCACACACAGACAGAGACAGACACAGACACAGACACACACACACACAGACACACACAGACACACACAGACACAGACAGACACAGACAGACACAGACAGACACAGACAGACACAGA
>JBBJLR010107205.1:0-23244 GCA_037577145.1 Brachypetersius gabonensis | reverse complement strand
AGAGAGAGAGAGAGAGAGAGAGAGAGAGAGAGAGAGAGAGAGAGAGAGAGCGAGAGAGAGAGAGAGAGAGAGAACAAGAGAGAAAGAGAGAAAGAGAGAGGGGTGTTCTCAGAGAAAGAGACAAAGAGAGAGAGGTGTTTTCAGATAGAGAGAGAGAGAAAGAGAAAGAGAGAGAGAGGTGTTTTCAGATAGAGAAAGATAGATAGAAAGAATGAATGAGAGAAAGAAAAAGAGAGAGAGAGAGAGAGGTGTTTTCAGATAGAGAGAGATAGATAGAAAGAAAGAATGAACGAGAGAAAGAAAGAGAGAGAGAGAGAGAGAGAGAGAGAGAACAAGAGAGAACGAGAGAGGTGTTCTCAGAGAGAGAGAAAGAAAGAGAGAGGTGTTTTCAGATAGATAGATAGATAGATAGAGAGAGAGAGAGACAGAGAATGACAGAAAGAAAGAAACAGAGAGACAGGGGTGTTCTCAGAGAGAGAGACAAAGAGAGAGGGGTGTTTTCAGATAGAGAAAGAAAGAATGAGAGAAAGAAAGAGAGAGAGAAAAAGAAAGAGAGAAAGAAAGCAACAGAGAGAGAGAGGTGTTCTCAGAGTGAGAGAGATTTTGGGTATTTTGTGTGTGTGTGTGTGTGTGTGTGTGTGTGTGTGTGTGTGTGTGAGAGAGAGAAAAGGAGAGAGAGCTATAAAACTGATTTGCCGCGGTGTCACTGCATTGCATAAAAATATTAATCATCCTCAAAGTTTCGCACTTCCAAGCTCTTGAATTTTCCATTAGTGGTGACACAATGCCACTATATGCCAAATATGAAGAGAAGAGTTTAACCATCTCAAAAAGAAAGCTCCCCGAGATTTGAAGGCATTCAGTCACTGAGTCAGTCTGAGTTTCAGATTAGCAGTGCAGCTGGTCGGCTTTCGTTCAGATGATGTCACTCAAGGGTATAATCTGTCGAGCTCCGGTGTTCCGGGCAATTCCGTTATGTTTCCCCTTAAAATACAATTTGAAATCAATACGATAGGTGGCAGAGTTTCGTGAAGACCGTCCTCTTAAAGAAGCATCATGTCCGGTATCACATTGCCATCTTGTGGTAAAATCCATATTACTGTCCTTCAAAGAAGCCTGTTAAAGAAGACAGACTTCTTTAACGTACTGTATTATAAACGTTGCCACCAGGGGGCAATGTGGCATCTTGCAACCAGTGTGCCACAGTGCCCTCGTGTGTTAGTATCTATATTAGAGCCCTTGAGAAGAAATTTGTTCTCTGCTTGTAAGCAATTGTTCTCTGAATTTAACCCATTCACCAAACTCAAGCAGTCTGTCTCGTGCGCAAACAACAGATGGATTTGGCCACAATGCCATCTGGTGAGGTCTGACATATTAGAACACTTTAAGGAAGCCTGTCATTTTACGAAATGACATATTTCTTCAACGTACTGTAGCATAGATACTGCCACAAGAGGGCCCTACTGATGGCAAGGCGCCACGCTGGCCCCTGGTGGCAACATTCATAATGCAGTTCGTTAAAGACGTCTGCCATGTTTAATAACATTTCTTTGAACAACTGTAATATAGATTTTGTCACAGGAGGGCAGTGTGGCGTCCTGCTTCTCTGTGCACCACTCTGACCTCTTGTGGAACATCCATATTGCCGTCCTTTAAAGAAGCCTGCTATTTATTATTATTTTGTTAACCAAAGACTGTGCTCTGTATATTATTTAAAACTTCTGAATATCATAATAACGTCTCCACTTTTTAATCCACCCTACCAACACCTGCAAAATGTTTTAATGATTTGACCTAAACCCGCCCAACCTATGGGTCAACCCACATTTCGCTTCTCACTGGTCTGTTCTAAGTTAGCTCAGACTTACTGAAGATGGGATTAGTATGGTTTATTAGTAAACAATATGGGGCAGCTGGCAGCCTGGTGGTTAGGGAGTTGCCGCAGTGGTGCCAGTGAAGTACCCCCGAGTAAGGTACCGTCCCCAAACACTTGGGGACGGTACCCCCAAAGGGACCCAAAGGGACACTTTATTTTACTTAGAACTATTTTGTGCTATTTTTGTGATTAACTGTGTTTGAGTGTTTGCCTCGTAGCTGCATTTCTAAACTAAAGACGCAACATTTAGACTCTAAGCATGCTTTCGTGATCAAGCACACCTGGGGAAAATGGAAAATCATGTTTTAATCCTTTGATGTTTTGCTGAGCTATTTTACTTTGTAATTTTTGATCATAAAAAGCTGGTGTTTCTGGCATCAACCACATGAAAAATACTGTTTTTTA
Organism: Brachypetersius gabonensis; assembly: GCA_037577145.1. Taxonomy (NCBI): domain Eukaryota; kingdom Metazoa; phylum Chordata; class Actinopteri; order Characiformes; family Alestidae; genus Brachypetersius; species Brachypetersius gabonensis. The sequence goes on along the minus strand of JBBJLR010107205.1, from coordinate 20,963 downwards.
GCAACAGATAAAAAAACACAGACTACTCCAATAAGCACTAAGGCAATGGCAATGGTCATAGCATTGCTCTTTAATGTTTACGTTGCTTTATGTTGCTTTTTTTTTTTTTACATGTTTGGCATTTGTTAAGTGTTGTGAAGCTGAAATTCATGCAGCTTATCTAAGCTGAACTTGCTTTGTTATGCTTTTATTAGAAATTGCAGTTTGTAGAAGGCATTAGTCTGTTTACATTACATTCGTTTGGCAGAAGCTCGTATCAATAAGACTTACTATATGAGGAAACATTCAAGTTTCAGGACAGTGTGAGAACCAGAAGCCAGTACTGAGTGCTAATTTTTTATTTAGGAGGATTAGCCTTGTCTGTAGGGAGGGCAGAGTCAGGCGATGTTCCCTGGAGGAGTGGAGGGAGGGAGTAGGACCATAAGGCTGAATGATGGGATTAAAGGAGCCGGGTGCAGACCCAGATGTCACTCTGTTAGCAAGATTTAGTGACTTGAACTTAATTCGTGCAGCCATGGGTAGCCACTGCACAACCAGCAGTGGGGTAACATGCAACCTTTTGTGTTAGTTGCAGTAATGCAGGTGAGAGATAACCATGGCCTGTACCAGGGTTTGAGTGGCATACTGAGTGAGGTTTGGCCTGATTTGTCTGATTTGGTATAATGCAAAGCGACATGACCGAGAGACAGATGCAGTGATCCCCTGTACTACTCTAATAACTGGCAGAAGTGTGTCTTAATACAAATGTGACACACTAGAATAGAAAAAAATAGTTTAATGTTCAGACAGTAAATGATATGTGTGTGTTGTCAGGAAACCACATTCTATTTTCTGTTCTTACAAAGAGACCACAGCATCCTGGCTTCTGTGGAAATATAGTAAATACCACTTCCTGTGTGTAATAGTAAGATCAAAAAGGAAGATTAAAAGATAAACCAGAGATAAACCGGCTGCAGTCTACCTTCATTTATTTCTCTCTGTGTTTCAGTACATAGATCCTTGAGTATGCAATGAAGGCATTGGAACACAATACACAGTAAGCACAAAGGTTAATGGGGTCAGGATATAAGGCTACATTCCGTTTAGTGCAAAATGTACAATACAGCTGAAATGAAATGCATTTTTTCATGGTAGCAGTGCATACTAAGCAGTTTTAGCTATATCCCACCTTAAGAAAACCAAGAGAAGGTGAGTGCAGATGCTGATGTAATGAAGAAGCTGTTCCTGCATGACAAGGCCCTACAACAATATACATGTATCACTCTTTTTCAGTGCTTCTGACTCCTTCAAACTCCTGCACACATTCTAACGTGTGCGTACATGTTGGTGCAGTGCAAAAGAAGCATGTGCAAAAACGCAAAAGAGCAGCACCGTGTGCAAGTACAATGGAAGACATAAATCATATACAAGTGCACTTGTGTTCATTCATATCTGTGTACAGACAATATTTAGCCTTGGTTGCTGTTTTATGGCCAATTTAGTCACTCCTGTTACATAGACCTTCACCTACACAGTCTTTGCTAAAATTCAACACGTGGGGCACCTTTCCATGAGTGTTGCAATACAATATTACAGTGCTGTGAAAGTGTCCTCCGCACAAGAATGTCCTTCGACTGACTACACAGACAAAGATGGTTTGGCTAAGAAACTATTAGCGTGTGCTGTTACTTATCAATAGCATTATAATGCAATACAGCTGTGAATGAATGGCAAGGATCACTACAGCCAGTCACCAAGATCAACAGGCTCTCCCTACAATGACTTCACACTGTTGTTTCTACAAATATTACAGTATCAAAAAAGTTACAATAAAACCACGACTGCATGGAGATGAAACTTCAGCTGGTTGGACATTTTTTAAGCTATCTAAACAAAAAACATTGTTACTGACCGAGCTGGCCAAATAGTATTACAAAATAATTACATATACTCTTTGGGAATAAAACATTGAGCATTCTTGGTGATTAAAGTTGTTTGAAAGGGATACCTCAGCATTTTTCAGTCTACAGTGATGTTTGAAAGTTAGAATTGTCTGTATTTCTGCTTGAATATAACCTAGAAAAATCATCAAGTCCTGAAAGTAGATAAGGGGAACCCACTGAAACAAACGTGACCAAAATTTTACACTTGGTCAATTTCTTTTTGAGGAAAAATTATCCAATATTACAATACCTGCGAGTGACAAAGGTATGTGGACTTTTTAGTATCTGACCCCCTTCTTCAGCGGATAACTGGAACAATATATTTTCACTGTTGGTCAATCTTGCACATCAGCTCGAAGGAAATTTAGTCAATTACTCTGTACAGAACAGCTTCGTCTTTGGGATGTTGTAGATTTCCTCACATGAACTGCTCACTTCAGGTCCTTCTGCAACATTCCAGGCCATTCCAAGACATTAACTTCACTAGCCTTTAGCCATTCTTTGGTAGAACAACTTGTATGCTTCTCACACTTTTTCCTCATTTAAACTTTTTTGGGTCTTTCACTTCCAGAAAAGACTTTTCCGATAGATTTCTGGCTGGTCCACATGATCTTTAGTAAGCTGCAGATGGGCAGCAGTGCTCTTTTTGGCTTTCGGCACCCCATCTTTGTGTGGACCCATGAACATTAATCATTATTCAGTGTAGAAGAGGCCTTTTTGTTGCTCAGAAGTTAGTTCTTCCCCGAAGCTCGGAAGACCACTAGCTCTTTGATGAACTATAACATGTTTTGCTTTGAAGTGATCTTTGTTGGTTGGCCACTGCTGGGGAGAATTCTGAATTTTTTTTTAAAAAATGTGCACACTCTGTCTGACTGTGAATTGGTGGAAACCTTTTCTCTTTTTCAGAGGCCCTTTAGAAATCTCCTTTGCTTCGGGTGCCCACTCACCTTTACTTATCGTCCCACTGACTGAAAACACTGACTAGGGGTTTGCGTACCTTTACCACTCACATAAATAATATTGGATCATCTTTCTCAATAAATAAATGGACTTGAATAATAATTTTGTCTTGTGTGTATAATTAGAAAGCCCTTATCTACTTTTAGAACTTGAATGAAAATCTCATGATGTTTTTTAGGTCTGGTATTTATGCAGAAAAGTAGAAAATGCAAAAGGTCTCAAACCTTCAAGCACCACTGAAATTACTAGCTGCTGCCTTACCAATAGTCGATTACCACAAACAATAGTTTCCCTCCACTTAGAAAAGAACAGAAAACTCATTATACCATTATAATTAAAGTCCAATGGTGGTTACTTGCCTACTGGCCTCTATTATAAACATGAATTTCCTTTCCAATTTAGTTGTGTCCAATTCCACTATTCTACCAACACAGCGACTGGGAAGGGTAACATGTTCTCTGGACAGCAAAGCGCACTAATAGGAAATGTTTCAATTAATACGCTTGCATTTGATTGCATGACACTGAGTGATGAAGCCCATCTCTCTTGGTCTCTCAACCACAGCCCTTTTTCTGTTTTTTTACTAAGTACAGGAAAATGTCTCAACTTCATTCCCTGTGGTAACATACATATGGCAAACCAAGAGTAGCCTGATGAAGTATTTCTTTAAAGATGTCTACTGACAAAGCACAGCAGTCATTTTAACACCAGCATATCTGTTTTTTGTATATATGATGGTATATATTATGCTAGTCATGTGCACGAACAGTGAAAGCTTGTATGTGTTTGTAAAGGCCAATGACAGTCAATAACAATAACATACATTATGTCAAGGAGGATCAGGATCTAAAAATGACTGTTTTGACACAGGGATGAGACCAGAGGACGCATGGGACTGTTAAACCAAAAAGACTAGTGTGAACAGAACGTCAGAGATGGTACTGCTGGAAGGGTCTGCCGAACATGGATGGCCACCATAGGTCAAGGTGAAAGAAACCCCAGTGAGACCGGAAGCGACATCATGACCATGAGGGTCCACGGAGCAGCGTGGGCTACTATACTCAGAGCAGAGCACACCAGCAGATTTCCTAAGAGAGAAAAGTCAGGCAGGACAAAAAGAAAGAGAGAAGCAGAAACAGTTACTATCATGTCTACAGGCTGTGAATACATTACACCATTCATTCCATTTCACTCCCTTTTTACAGTGTCTATACTTCAGTTCACACCAACTAAAACAGTAAAGTTGGTGCTTCAGCTGCACTGATGCTGGAATGACTTAAGCACCCATTTTTGGTCAAAATATAAATCTAACACTGACATTCCACTGTTGTGTAAATAGACCCTACATAGAAGCATTGTTAGTAGAATGATGAGCAGCATGAGTCTAAGGTCACTATGTAGTGCTCTAGTAGTTATAATGCCAAGCACTACTAAAGGGACCTAAAGACCCCAGCATTGGAATGTGGCCCCTAAGGCCTCGTCCACACGGACGTTCGAAATGAACGTGCTCTGAACGCCATAGACTTGTTCGTGGCGTTTGGTTGCGACGCTTGATCGACGTCAGCAAGGCGTTTGACTGACGTCTGACGCCGTTCAATCTGTAGTTTCGTGTATTATTTTGACGCCAAGAAAACGTTGCATGCAGCGTTTATTTGACGCCATTCGAACACGCAGCCGGCCGAACGCCGGGGCTGAACGCCTGCGTGGACGCTTTGATTTGCTTCAATGAGCAGAAAAACGGGCGGCGTTCCATAGGCGCTCACCTGGCGTCACGAACACCAGAAAAACGCCTGGTTCAGACGTCCGTGTAAACGAGGCCTAATAGTCAAGTATAAACACTAGACCATAACACACAATGTGAACAATGTGAAATTCATTCATTCTCAATCACCAACTGAAGCAGGGGCTGCCACCAAAAGAGGGCATCCGGGGGGCAGTGCGTAGGGACAGTACCTTGCTTAAGCATACTTTAGTGGTACCACTAGCAGTCCTGGGATTTGAACCCATGGCATTCTCATCAGAGGGGCAACTCCCTAATCACTAGCTGTTTACCTGTGGAACTGTGATCTAATGTTCTTATGGCCAAAAACAATCACATTAAAGCCTGACCAAAAAATTTGTTCTATTCTGCTGAATTATTATTTGTTACATATCATATTATACAGCTTTTTTACTTTTTTTACACGCCAACACACAAACATGTCTGGAGTTCTACCACAGGGGGGCCTCACACTGTCAAATTGTTCGACGAGTCACATTTGTGTATTCAGTGTATTTATTAGAATCATGCTCAAATGGAGCAGACTTTAATTAATAAAGTAGCTGCTTATAGTCACATATGAACACACCACAGTGCAGAAAACAGTGTTAAATTCTTTCTCTGCATTTAACCCATTCACAAAGTGAAGCAGGGGGCTGCCACCAATGTGGTGCATCCAAGGAGGCGTGAACAGTACCTTTCTCAATGGAACCTCACTAGCATGTAGGACCTGTCCTAAGATTCGAACCCATGAGCTTCTGATCACAGGGGCAACTGCCTAACCAGCTACATGCACACACACACACACACACACGCACACGCACACAAACACACACATTGGTGTTGCCAGTACAGTGCACTCACTCTGGTTAAAGGCCATGCTATTCTCCTTCCAGATGCTTCCCTGAAACACCCTGCAGGTGTAGGTGTACGCCCGGTCGTCTGACATGGGCATCCAGGTGAGGCGGCAGATGTTGGGAGACACCAGTGTGACATTGGCCCTCCGGCGGGTCTCGATGGGTGGGATGAGGTGGACAGGGTTGTGGGGATAGGTAGTGCCCATGAGACGTCCGTCCTGTTTGAACTCACAGAAGGGCCCGGGGATCTTGTCGGTCGTGGGGAACTCACAGTCCACTCGCACGTTCCTCTCCATGTAGGTGAGGCAGGAGAATATCTGAGGGCCTCTAGGAGTGTTATACCACCAGGAGTCGAAATCTAAGAAACTGGGTTTCTGGTAGTTGGACGTTGCAGCAGTGAGTCCAATTGTACACGACGAAAACACTAATAGAAATAACAATGGGAAGACTAAGACTTCAGATACAGCAATAAAGTAACATGGCATATAACAGCAAAGAATAGAAAAGAATGTTTACTGACCACTTAAAATACAAAAGTCTACACGTCAGCCCAAAAACTCCTCCGTCCTTCACATAATGTAAATTGTTTTCACTGCAGTTCCTGAATGTGTTCAAATTCATAAATAATTGATATACCTCCCTGTTTAAAAGGTTAAGAATTCTTAATAATAATTTTTAGGCCCAATTTGTCTCGCTTAGTAACTGAAGCTCAATCATTTATAAAACATAAAAATAGTTGGTCTACTATCTTAATGCTTTGGTGCTCTTCTATGTTAGCTTCTAGAATTGCTGTTTTCTCGCAAAAGTAGTAAATAATAAATATTTTACTCCAGCAAAAGACGATAAGCTGCCTATTAAAGGGCCCACATGCTACATTTTTCATGTATTTTTTTGTTTTTCCCTGAAATCCACATATGACACACGCACTAATGTCCCCAAAACATTGATAATCCACTTAACATGGACATTTGTTGTTTTTGTCCTTCTGATTGGTTGCCTTGTATCATGTCTCATTCAAAACACAGGCCTGAAACACTCCTTATGACTTCAGCATGAATGGATGAGGTAAAACTGTTGTAAGATAAGATAAGATAAGTCTCATAAGTGGGAAATCATTTATGTAAATGGTTTTATTTACAGTCAGTCTAGGCCTGTACTTCCCAACAGTGTGTTTATACCACATCCACATGTTTATTTTAGTGATCCATTACACAGGCTCTTTAATACTCCTGATGTGAAAAGAAATATTGGATAGGCAGGTGTTAATGATCTTTTGAACATACAGTCACATTTGTGTGACTGGTCTACTTTTTCCATATGAAGCATTTGAAAATAATCAAGTTTAAGAATTAAAGGAGTTTTATTTGCAGGCCCATATCTGTAGGAGAAAAGTCTTGTAGGTGTCCTTTATGCGTTCTAGAGCTCTGTAAGTGTTCTTTTCTCATAAATGTAGCCTTCAATACTAATAATGCTAATAAAAAGAATGCTGTGTTTTTTTTGGGGGGTGCAGCAACTGTGAACTAGTTAATATTCAGTAAATACACTAAGTATTGGGACAAGCCTCTTAATTCCAGGTTCAGGCTAGACCCCTTAATTCCATTGAAGGGGAATCTCAATGCTTCAACAGACCAAGACATTTTTGATAACGCCATGCTTCCAACTTTGTGGACACAGTTTGGGGAAGAACCTTTTCTATTCCAGCATGACTGTGCTCCAGTGGACAAAGCAAGCTTCATAAAGACTTGACTGGATGTGTCTGGTGTGGAAGAACTCGACTGGCCTGCACAGGACCTTCTAGTCCAACATCAGTGTCTGACCTCATAAATGAATTCCACAGAAATGCCAAAATCTTGTAGAAAGCCTCCCAAAAAGAATTGGAAGCTGTTAAAGTCTATGTCTTCGAATGCAATATGTAATTAAAGTCAGTGTTGGTGCAATGGTCATGCGTCCCTATACTTTTGTCCATATAATGTATATTATAATAGGACTGAAAAAGAAGCAGAACGTTGCAGTGGCAATGGCAGTGGTGTATGTAAACATCCCGACTTACCCAAGAGGAGGCCAGTCAGAGCTGAAGCCTGCAGCATCATGATGGGTGGATCAACTTCTGCACAGCCTGAGAGGTTGACTACACACCCTGCTCGTCTGGGAGCAATAGTACAGGTGGACAAAGTGCCTATATGTGGAAAAATACGACCATTAAAAGAAAGCCGTCACGTTTTTCAATCACAGATGCTATTTTGGGATGACACGAAGGGATGCTGGTTGTGGAGCAGCCAGAAAAAAAAGCTCCTGCAGGATGCAAACTAACACGAAGCAGTCTCCTGAAGGTCTTTTTTATCAGCATCATTTCAAACGCATCAGTGGGACGAGAACAATACTGAACAACCCTGTAGGTCGCCTATGCAGTCATTTTGTTGGTTTCTAGGACAGAAATACGAGCCCCATCGCTTCCGTAGCCCTCTGCTGGAATGAGCAGAGCATCAGAGGAAGGAGTTCACCCTGTCCTGCGAGAGAACAAGCAACCTGCAGGTCGACCTTGAATCAAAAGATGCGTTTTTACCTTATACCGTGGGAAATGCACGGTGTCCTGGTAGTAGTCCGAGGATCTGGAGCCCTCCAGTTTCTCCGTCACCTTGAGTCCCTGAGAGGGGGACGGTGGGGGGGTGATGCAGCTGAGTCAGCCCAGCTTCGGGACCACCAGCCAGTCAGAGATCAAATAGGTCAGGATTTTTCACACTGTAACAAATGATTAAATTAAATTAAAGAAAAAAATCGAAACTTCCATTAACAATAACAACAAAAACACAAAATGGGTGAATATATATTGTGAATTATGTTTTATGATATTATATTACATTATATTATATTATATCATAGTATATTATATTATTTTATATTATATTATATTGAAGCACCCACGTGTGCACAAATTCAGCATGTATACAAATTCAGTGCAGCGATTTAGTTGCATTGCTATGACTATCATGATTGAACTCAAATACTCAGCAGTAGAGGGAGCTACAGTCCAGCTGATCAGCAGAGAAATTATGACGCTACTTGGACAGAAGTATTGGGACAAACCCGTTTCTCAGGATTTGTGCTAGGCCCCTTACTTCCAGTGAAGGACAATCTTACTACACACCAAGACATTTTGGACAACGCCATGCTTCTATCTCTGTGGACACAGTTTGGGGAAGAACCTTTTCTATTCCAGCATGACTGTGTCCCAACGTACTAAGCAAGCTCCATAAAGACATGGCTGGATGAGTTTCAGCGTGGAAGAACCTGACTGGCTCACACAGTCCTGAACTCAACCCCATCCAGCACCTTAGAGATGAACTGAAACTGAACTGGAACCAACTCCATATTAAAGTCTATGTATTAGAATACAATATCAATAAAGTCCTTGTTGTAATGATCAGGTGTCCCAGGTCCATATAGTGTAGTTTGGAACTAAATCTTAGGGGATTTTACATACAACATGCTATATAAGCTACAGGAGATTTTTATGCATAAATATCTAAACAGTAGACTGGAATGAAGCAAGTGCATGTAGTTCTGTGGCATTTATGACCATGAAAAATGTCCATAATTTAATAATCTAATCGGGCTTTAGTTGACATTCATTTGGGAAGCAAAAATGTCTACTTTTTCAAAATATTTTTAAGGAAACCCTTCTAAAGGAGAAGAGAAAACTGTTAAGTCACAGCAATATTAATTATACAATATATCACTATACCATATTCCACTACAAGAAACACTATTATTATCAGGTGTCAGGTTTTAAATGGGCAACTTTCATACATCAACTAAAAATGAAACTTTCAGTAGCAAACTTTTGATTTGCAGTCACCAGTAAAAGTAAAGCCAATTTTTAATTCAAAGGATTGTAAATTGAGTTTCCATTCTAGACCATTTCCACTCCAAAAAATACACATAAACATTTGTATTAGGAATATAATTTATAATAATAACATTTTATTACTATAACGATATTTTATTACTAGCATAGTGACTTTCTATGAGATGGACATCTCACTAATACTAATCATTCTAACATAGCAGGTCTGCATTCCACTCTCCTATAGGATTTTGGAGTCTGCACTTACTTAACACATGGAGATGTATGTTATGATGTGCTGTATATTGATAATCACACCTTTGTAATATTTGATTGTCTCCTGAAATTGTAAATGAATGTAATGTATTGTAATATATACATTTTAATATATTATACATTTTCTACTTTATTCTATTCTATTGTTTTTCATTTTTGCTGCTCTTTGTTTCTCTCCACTTTCTGTTGTGACAATGCAAATTTCCCACTAGTTGGGACATTTTATCTTATATTATCTTATTTCTCTACCTTGATTCAGACACCGTCAAGCTCCTGCAAATGTACAGATTAGGCCATTTAGAGAAGGTTAAAACGGCAGTAATTCCTAATGCAGTACAAAGGAGTGACAGTCTATAAACAGTCTATATTATTTCCAGCAGTGCTCTGGGTATCAGGTGACAGTGTGTCTGATAAGGACAAAGGTTAGCAGAAGAAAGGCGGGCCGCCAGGCCTGCACTGATGCCACCCAGCGTCAGGTAGTGACTCCCTTCAGAAATGAGTTCTCAAGTGGTAATCAATACCATCACATGCTTTTTTCTGTTAAAACAAAACGGCGTAGTCACAGCCTGCAGGTCCAATATAAAGGGTAAGTTCATTATCTTTAATAAAAATCACAGCATTATTTATCATACTTTACTTATCTAAAGTGACCCAGACTTTGTATCAATAAGAAAAATGATCCATTCCTGACAAACTTAAAGCAACTCAGATTTGTGTACTATACAACTGATGTGAGCCAAAGGTCATAACGTTACATTAATAAATTGTGTAAAAAAAAAGAGTAATGTACAGTGTGTCTGTTTTCATTTGTAATGGACATCAGTGACATTGTGCACGTTTGTAAATGGGTCATTTTTTCTAGAATGGTGCATTTTTTGGTCAAAATGGCCTGGGCTGCTAGTGTATTTCTCAACAATCTAATTAAAACTGACATGTTAGTCGCGCTCCAGGAGCTACTTTTCCGGCATGTTACCAGAACATCCGGAAAATTAGACAAAAGAATTGGCACCAACAGGGACTTTAATGACATTGCATTCAAACACAGACTATATGGAACTGGTACCCTCTTTAGAGCCATAACAGCTTCCACTCTTCATGGAAGGCTGTCCAGGCCAGTCAAGGTCTTCTACACACTAACTCATTCAATCATGTCTCTATGGACCTTGCTTTGTGTACTGGGGCAGAGTCTTGCTGTAATAGAAATGCTTCTTCCCAAAAATATGTCCACAAAGTTAGAAGCATGGTGTTGTCCGAAATATCTTGGTGTGCTGAAGCATTGATGGCGCTACACTGGAAGTAACTCGTCCCAGTACTTTTGTCCATATAGTGTATTTCTTTTTACTGCTTGCTTTTAGATGCTTTAGGCGCGTTTATTCATCACTTTCACTGTGCATGTTTGCAAATGGTTCATTTTTGTCTAGAATTTTTTTTGTCGAAATAATCCGCATTGCTTGTGTATTTAAAGCCTTTTGCACTGACGTTTTTACAAAACACGTAAATCTCCTTTAAAATAGAGGAGAGGGACTGATGTGGGAGAACAGAAGACATGATCTGAACGCATCGAAGGCGTGAAAACAGGTTTAATTTAATATCTGCAGAGGGAGCTGATTCTGTTCTCCGCTCACTCCATTTTTAAATCCCCCTCGTTTTGATTTGGAATCAGTTGTTGTGCTACGTCACTTCCAGACTGAGGGCAGGCTCTGATTGGCTACTGTACTGAAACGGACCAGCAACAAAAACAAGCCCTGCGACCCGGACAGCACTCGGTAAGAACACACCACCATTTCTAGCACATTTTTGCACTTTTTAACACTCGTTTCAGCTTTGGGTCTTTTTTTTATGGTGGTATATGTCACTGTGCAAAAATGAGCTTGTTGCAGATTGTTTTTGCAGTTATTTTCTAATACTTATTATGAATTTCGACAACGGCAATGTACCGGTCGTCTGCTATGCATATAAAATTGCACACCGCTTCGTATTTTTATATTTTATGGTGTATTTTGAGATATTCAAAGCAATATCAGCTGCAGAGTCTTACACTCTCTTCCTGTCACAGAAAATAAAAACAACAGCTCGAACGCTGATTGGTTCGATTCTTCGTAGCGTGTTACGAATTATGCGTAACTGCATTATAACCCCATTTCAGACTAATAAAGAGAGTTGTACTGTTTTATGTGTAGGGATGGGACGATTGTTCTCTTTTATGCAGTGCGAAGCAATCTAATAAGAAACGTTTCGGAAATTAATGGTATTTTTATAGAAATGGCCTCGAGCACCGTCGTAAAGCTCTGGATCAAAACATAGCGGTTGTCATGGCAGCCGTGCGTTCGAAACCCAACAGCATTCCGCAGCTGTTGTTAGTTCTTCCTGAGCTCGAAGGCTATTTAAAGAGACATGCTCGTATAAGCTAGATCACCTTTTTCTGAAAGAAAGTCTGAAGGAAATCACTGAGTAGGAGTATTCTGCATATGTTGACTTTTAAACGATGTAAACATATGCTGGATAAGAAACCTCTGCTTCGTAAGACCGCTACTAGAGACGTATTTCGCAATACCACTAAAACTTCCAACACACACTATATGGACAAAAGTATTGGGACACACCTCTTAATTCAGGCCGTGGGCTGTGCTCCTCACTTCCAGTAAAGGTATGCTGAAGCTCTAAGGTTGCGCAAGACATTTTCGACAACGCCATGCTTTTAACTTTGTGGACCCAGTCTGGGGAAGATTCTTTTCTATCCCATCATGACTCTGTCACAGTGCACAAAACAGGCTCCATAAAGACATGGTTGAATGCGTTTGGTGAGCTTTTGACTGGACCACGCGGAGTCCCGACCTCAACCCCACGAGCCAATCATTCTCGTCTAACATCAGTGTCTGGCCTCATAAATGCTCTATAGAATGAATGGACATAAATTCCCACAGAAACTCCAAACTCTCGTGGAAAGCCTTCCAAAAAGAGTGGAAGCTGTAATAGCTGTAAAGCTATTATAACTTCATATTAAAGTCTATGGGTTTGAATGCAATGTCATTTAAGATAAGATAAGAAAGAACTTTATTTATCCCGAGGGAAATTCTTTTGTCATCTACATGCTCAATGCAACAAGAGGAATAAAGATATACAAGAGGGATATAGATATACAAGGGGAATAAAGATATACAAGGGGAATAAACGTATACAATACAAATTAAAATTAAAAGAACCGAACAGTAGAATACTGCAAATTTAAGTCCCCTGTTGGTGTAATACTCTGACATCTCAATATTTTTGTGCATATGGTGTATACACTATGGGCCAGTTTCCCAGGTCTATGCTTTACCCACATAATGATCCCTGTGTGTCGAAAATCTTTACATCAATACTCAATGTTTTGTTCAAAAGATAATTAATAGGGATTTTCTCCTTTGCTGCCATAACAGCAGCTACTCTGGGAAGGCTTTAGATTTTGGAACATTGCTGTGAAGGTTTGATTGCACCGAGCCACAGGAGCATTAGTGAGGTCAGGTATTGATGTCATATGATTAGTTCTGGATCAGGAACACAGCTGCTGTAGTAAAAAAGGTCCATTAACACACGTTGCTGTGAGCCTCCATCAAGGAGAGCCTTCAGATGCATTAATATTCATCTTTGTCTTGCACTTTTGTTGAATTCAGTCATCATTAGGGGCGTCCGGATGCTTTTGAATAAGTAATGTACACACACATCAGTTAGCCACAGACAGTTTACCCAGCTCAAACTCCACACCTTTTAATTTTCACACAGTTATGACACACATTCCTTCATTTCAGGTACAGTGAGGCCAGCCAAGGCCTCTTTGTGCAGCAGGTGGTGAATACACAAAGTATAGGACTATACCTACCCTAGAGGAATTTGTAGTAGTCACGGTGCTCCTTTAATGCCCAGCTTAGGTTGTGGCATGGAACTGTGCAGCACAGGTTGGTGATTTCCCTGCTCTAACACGGCAGATTTGATACAATAATTTAGTAGAAAGGGATAAATATGTTAGAGCAGAAAAATAACCAAACTCCACACCTCGGCTATAAAGTGAGAGTAGTTTTCTTCTCATATTTAATATATATTCATATATAGGTATATGCACAATATGGACAACTTTGTGGACTGCATGGAAGCATGACATTGCACAAAGCAAGGTCCACAAGACATGATTGGATGAGTTCAACCTCAACCCCATCCAACACTGTAGGGATGTCTTTAAAGTCATAAATGTCATGTTGGTGTAATGGTTAGGTGTCCCGATACTTTTATCCAAATCTATATTCTAGGCATCTCTGGTGTCTATTCCCCTGGTTTGTGTCGTTCAAGGTGTCAGGCATCATGCTAAGCTTTGTTTCAGGATATAACTTTCAGGATAGTTTCCCCCCACATGCAGAGAGAAGGGGGGCCCGGAGAGCGGCCGAGTGGCAGCATACCAAGCGAAAGCACAGCAAACGATGAGCCGTTTCACACCGCTTTTGTTTGTTGAAATCAGATTGTACTAATACACTCTTAGGGTTGTAGTTAACTGATGTGACAGAATTGGCAGTTAGTGTTTTCCTTAAAAATCTTGTGGCACTTTTGTGGCCCTTAACATGACTCTGAAGCATGTGTATAAACTTAAAGGGGTTGTATAAGCTAAAAGGTTGAATCAGACATAAGTAAATTGGGGGAAAAGTGTAAAAAAACAGCAAACAAAAAAGTGTTATTTAAAGGCATAGCCATGCATTGCACAATGTTGTTTTTCAGTTCACCTTCTTCGGTAAAGAATTGTGTTGCTGTTTCATTTATTTATGATGCACATATCTGAGGTAATTCAAACAAATTCAGTTCATCCATGTCTTAGAGTAAGCCTCTAGGCCGTTAGATAATGCATCTCCAACAGCATATGGGAGTCGGCGAATGTATTGTAGGATCTGATTTCAAGGCCAGACCATTTCTTTCCGACGCTAATGTGACCTCATTGTGCTGTTGTCACAACAGCGGAGAAGAATGGCCATTCTGTCACTGTCAGTGTTCCCTGTCACATGCGCAGTCCCTCGCTTTTTCTTAACCTGTCTATCTTCCTCTTTCTCTTTCTCTCCCTTTCTGCTTTGTTGCTGTTAAAGAGTGAAGGGCTTGTGTGGGGAAGCCCTGCCACAGACCCAGAAGGCCCCGGGACCAGATTTAGGCTTCGTCTGGGCCTGGATGCCTGAGTTCCACCACCGTCTGGACAACTGGGACCTCCACACAGAACACTGCAGTTGCATGTAGCTGTTTGCTGTCCAGAGCTGGACTGCAGCAGGACCCTCAGCTGTGAGGTAACTACGTTCAGTGAGTTGCTTTTAACCCGTTTAACCTTCAGCTTATTATCCAGTAGATCCGCCACAATCAATAATATTTCCAGTCAAGTATATCAAGATTGCTTTGCTAAAAAATGTACTTTTAAAAGAAGCCCAGACAATAAAAATGGACTAAAGCGAACAACAGCAATCCAATCGAAGCCTTTCAAGAGTTCTTTATTGGGAAAAGATAAACCAAAAGCAAGTTTAATTGATTCATAATCGGAGCCTGTGTCAGTCAGTTAATAATCTTTTGACTTTATACTACATTATATATTATTTGGTAACTACTATGAAACTAATTTGCAAATAATTATGTGAGTGACAATTTTAAGAGGGCCCACATGCAACTTTTATTATATTTTATATAGTGTTATTATTTATGCCATTGTCTTTGTTTAATCAGGTGGATCATTTATCCCCCTTAAGTTCTTAGTAGAAGTATTTGCCCGACTGTCCATATTGTCAGAAATTTTATTCCACACCTGTCCTTAAACTGCCTCACTATTTTTGGATCTTGACCTTTGCACCCATGTAATAAGGAGGACTCTGTGTCCTAAAATACATTCCCTCTCCAAACGTCAAGCAAATCCCCGAGAACCAAACCAGTGGCCACTGTAACATGTTCAGCATCTCTGTTGTTTTTTGCTCGTGCTGTTTTGTTGTTCGTTCAGTTGGAAGAGTGAGAGAGGGGAGGACAAATGGAGTCCGAGGACGAAAGTGGACGCACTCTGGTGCAGGTCATCAGTGAGAAATACAGCCCAGACAACTTCCCATACTGCAGAGGGCCCGGCGTCGGAGTGGTGATCCGCACCAGCCCTCAGGGTTCACCTGTGAAAGGTGAGAGAGATCTGTGGGATACTTCAGATTCATGGCTTTGAAAATGAAGTGATTTATTTTTGACCAAAGCACAAAAAACATGCCTGATACACCCCATAATTAAAGTAATACCTTTGCAAAACGATATGTTTTGCAGTTAATCAGCGAAGACGTATCTTGTGTCCGAATTTTTTCACCTGATGCTAATGTAGCTAACAAGTAATGGAAGCACATGATACTCTTTGCACAGCACATGTTAGCGCTGTGCAAACTCAGTTAAGATGAACTGAAAATCATATGGGGTTTTCCAAGTAAAACAAGGTATCAGGGAGGGTCTTACTATTTTGCCTGACAATGTGTGGTTATGGCACAGTATTATTCCCCATCTGCTGGTGATATACACTACCAGTCAATAGTTTGGACACACCTTCTCATTTGAGGATTTCCTTTGTTTTTATTATTGTCTACATTGTAGGTTAATATTGAAAACATTGCCTGTTGCTCTGAAGACAACTTTGCACATTTTTTCGATCAGATTAATGAGGAATCGACCTGGACCATGGCATTTAACTAACAGGTGTTTCTTCATCAAGAGTTCATTAGTGGAAATTCTTAATGTGTTTGGGATCATCAGTTGTGATGGTAGTGCTGGTACACAGTTAGTGATCCTGTACCACTACGGTTCTACTCCACAATATGGCAAGAACCATATCTTTTTTTTTACTGCATAAGTCCATGTCTTCCTTCATCATTTTGTTTGTTTTTAATATGAATCTACAATGTATAAAATAATAAAAACAAAGAAAAACATTGAATGAGATGGTGTGTCCGAACCTTTGACTGGTGGTGTACACCGACTTCAGTCTTTTTGTCTAGTTTTCGTTGCATTTTTTCCAATTTTCTCCCAAAATAGTTTCCAATTTAGTTATGCCTAGTTCCACCTGCTAGCTAGGTCTCCTCATCGCACGATTTTCCGCCAGGACTGGGAGGATGAAGGGTAACATGTTTCCTCCAAGTCACACGAAACCAGCCACCACAATGTTTTAAGTGATGTAGCTGGTTTTCAGGCTAGCTCATGTCAAGGCACAGTCAAACAGTTAATCATACTAGTCATGCGAAAGTGTTAATCTCATAAATAGTCATGTCTGGTTTTCTGACATTACTAGCTTCAGAGGCTACTGTACTGCAGAAACCCCGCCAGCTAACTATATTTTAAGATGCAAGATGTAGGAACATCATTTAGAGGCCTGTTCTTTGCTTAATGATGGTACTTGGTGTGCGTTAGATCGCCTGAATCTGCCTAGCGTGCTGGTTCTCGACGGCTGTGGAATAAGTCATGCTGGAGACGACGAGGAGGTGGCCACATTCTGCTCCCATGTGGTGGAGTTGGACCTGTCTCACAACCAGTTCAGTGACTGGGGAGAGGTGAGGCCAGAGTTTGTGTATGTGTGTGTGTGTGTGTGTGTGTGTGTGTGTGTATGTGTGTGCACATGCGTTCAGAGGCCTCATATATTACTCTCTGCTCACTAACTGGTTATTAAACTCTTTCGAAATGTTCCTAATTTGAATGGCATTTCATCTTATGGGCTTGTTCTTGGGTACCTGAGACCTTTAGTACTTTCATGTCACCTGTCTTATCAGTATTACTGAAAACATTTTATCTTGTGTGTATGTATGATCTAATAGGCCTATTGCTGCTTCTTGTAGGTGTGTGTGTGTGTGTGTGTGTGTGTGTGTGTGTGTGAATGCATGATGATGGTAAGATTTTATGGACTTTATGTGCTGTAATGAGCAGTAATGAGTGTAAAGGTTTGGGTTGTTATTGAATATGGTGTTTGTGGTGCCACTGAGGGGAGCTCACTCTTTTGGTGTTCTGTTGTCCCATTCCGATAACAGGGCACTGCGCCCTTCTTCTGACGAGATGTGAAATGGAGGTCATATTTTGGGGTGTCGACCCTCATTTTCTAAACAGATTTGTCCTCAAGGCTCATTTCTTAAAATATTCTTGTTTGCCCCCATTGCTACAAGTTAATTTGTTCATCATATCCTCACACTGTGTATACAGAAAAAAAGTTATTTTTATATAATTGGAAATTGAGGCGTAACAGAAGTTACTGTTTGATTTACAGAGGATAGGACATTGCGGTTTAGTACATAAAGTCCCAAATGCATAAGACTATGTTTCTTTTTATACACACACACATTTTTTTTTTGATAAAAAATCAAAAGGCAATAGATCACGAAACGAAAATTTATTTTTGTAATAAAAAGGAAAGTAAAGTGGTCCTTTATAAGCTGTGTCCGAAAAGTGCACTCGAAATTTTAACCGTCAGTTTCACCCACTAGTTAGTGCACTACAAAATCGACGCGTGAAATGCCAAAACACAATGTACAGTGTCATGTCACGCAGCGATGAACACACATGTACCATCATGCACTGCGGGTTTCTTTTACCGCGGCCTACATAGTGAACGAGTGCACATTTCGGACACACTGCACACTACTTTTACTGCGCAAAAGTCAGAGGGAGGACAGATGTGGGGACAGTGGGGCTTCAAACGGAGGAGATTCAGTCACACTTACTTTCTGTCTTTCTTGCTCTGCGGAGGACAGTAGTATCCAGGGCCGGACTGGGACAAAAAATCGGGCCGCGCATTTTGAGCCACGGTCCGGTGGTGGGTGTGGGACGCGATCCGGGCCGTCAGACGGGATTCCGTCTGATGATACCCCGCCTCCTGTGCGGGCTGTCTCTGAACTAGAGAGACGAGACGTGTGTTTATGCGACAGAGATAAATTGCCAAGATCCGGCACACTATTCAAGCAACAGTTAGTAAAAACGTAACATCCCGAGTGTCCGAAGTTAACTAAACGTCACCTCCCCTTGTTCACTAGTTAGCCCTCTATATAGCAAACACTATATAGTGAACGAGTGAACAAGTGCACTTTTCGGACACAGCTATAGTCACGCGTGAACACACCACACCACAGCACACTGTATTTAACCCATTCTCCAAGTGAAGCAGTGGGCAGCCAGGAATGCAGAACCTGGGGAGCAGTGTCTGGGGATGGTATTGTACTCAAGAGTACCTCAGTAGCGCCACTAGCTGTCCTGGGATTCAAACCCTCACCTTTCTGATCGCAGGGGTCAGCTGTCCCAGATCAGAACTTACACAATAATGAAAAATAAAACTGTGTCTGAATCAGGCATTTTTCTGGCGTTCGTGACGTCAGGTCTAAGCGTTTTTCTGCTCATCGGATGAAATCAAAGCGTCCACACAGGCATTCAGCACTTGTTTTCGGTCGTCTGCGTGTTCAGATCACATTAAATAGACGCCGCACGCAATGTTTTCTTGGCATCAGTTTCTGCCGAAATCCTGACAAACGAAAAAACAAAATCATCACTACAGCATTTACATGGTGTTCAGTTGACATGAATACTCAACATCAAATTTGCAGTCACCAGCCTTTTCTGCATCCTCTTCACCCATCAGATCCACAGTCTAACCACCCCCACCTTCCAGGTTACTTTACCCTGGCACTAACCTTTCCGCTCCTGCTGTTAAAAGCCTCACATACAGCTCTTCCACCATCTCCTCTGAACCATTGGCTAATGCTGTTAATCCAGCAGCACCTGAGCCCTTCTATCATGCCTTATAATGCTGACAATAATGTAGACTACAGCTGGATCCATGTTTCAATGCAGAGCTATCCACAAAGACGACCCACATGTAAACACTTTGGACAGAATCATTACTCCCCCCCACAGACAAAACTACAAATTGGGCTGCAGGCTGGCGTCAAACAAATGCTAATGTATTTAAATGCTAATGCCTCACTGAAGTCAATCAAGCGCAGCTACAAAACGCAGCAAAAACACATATTGCATTCAGAGCGTGTACATTAAGATTCGAACATCCATGTGGATGAGGCCGTAGGTTCAGTGTTTCAGTTTGTTCCATTTAAACATTAGAACCAAAGAAAATGAAAACATCCTTGCTAGCAGGGAGGTAGATAATATAGAATAAACAGTCAGGTAGCATTTTGCAAACTGGCAATTGTGGGAACTTCATTATGAAAATAAGAAACTCAGATATTTTCTGTCAGCTTTGAGCTTGAGATATGCTTAGCATTGCACGTTGGAAACTCAGCCCTTTCCAATGCTTGTGGAATTTGGTTCTGCATTATGTTCAACTTTGCACACAGTCTATGTGACAACCATACAGTGACGAATACACATACCATTTAGAAATGTAGTTCTTTTAAAAAGTCCATATCCTGTTTTTTTCTGGAGTTTTATTTCTGCTAGTGATTTATGTTTATGTTGTGTGTGTGAAAACAGCCATTGCAGTTTATTTTTACATTTTCAGCCACAGTTACAGTTGCAGGCTGTTTTGGTTGCTGTACTCTTAAAACTGATACATGCAAATGAGCTGTTTTCGAATATCTGTTTCACTCACTTAAACAATTAATTTTCAGTTTTAATCTGAAATGGCTCCCTATTTTCTCTATTGTGTAGCATGTAAGTAATGAAATTTGAGTTTCTACATCCATATAGTGCACAGTTCCTCTGTAGAATTCTGTATACATGGCTGATCTGAATGACTTGTGTCCTCATGTGTGTAACTTCATAAATAAATAAATAAACAGACAGACAGACAGACAATATTATCGGCTTCGTTAAAGCTTTATTCAAGCCTTAACCACGCACAGCATTTCAAAGTTCTTTTAAAATTACACGTGTCGTAATGATTTGTTTGAAATGTGTGTATTCCTCTGTAGATAAGCAAGATCCTGTCTAACATCCCTCACCTGGACTTTCTAAATCTCAGTATGAATCCTCTGAAAGGGTCCTGGATTGAGCCTGGGGCTGCCGAAGCCTTCTCAGGCCTCCGCCGCCTCGTCCTCAACAACACACAGGTCTGCTGGGACATGGTGAACACGCTCACGCAGGAGATCCCTGAGTACGTGTGTGTCCAGTTCAATGAGAAAATGATATGTAAAACAAATAAGCAATATATTGTGGTTTATTGTGTTCCAGTCAGTGTGTTATCTTAACCATTTCCAGGCCTCTACTCAAGGACGTCCAGTATTTACCACTACTTTTAAAATACCTGCTTTGGCAAATCATTTACATTTTACATTTACGGCATTTATCAGACGCTTTTATCCAAAGCGACTTCCATTCTCTAGCTACAGGGGACAGTCTCCCTG